>PVKU01001822.1:180125-267761 GCA_004027475.1 Anoura caudifer | reverse complement strand
GGGGGGGGGCTGCTGAGCAGAGGCTGCGGGCGCGGCAGGTGGGGGCGCGGCCCGGCCTCAGCGGCGCCCCTAGCCCCCCGGGACCGCCCCCAGCTCCGCTGTATAGACGCGGGAAGAGGGCGGGGGGAGTGGAGAAGGAACCGATGCGGAGGGGTTTGGAAGGGTGCTCGGGGGTCACTCACCGCCTCTCCAGGGGCCGTCGGACCGCATTTCCCCCCCAAACCCCTGGGGCCGCTGGGGCCGTTGCTCCCTCTCCTCTTCTGCCGCCGCCCCGGGGTCCCACTCCCTGGAGCTAGAGCCAGAGCCCGAGCTAGAGCCGGAGCCGGAGCTGGAGCCACCGCCTCTGCCGCCGCCACCGCTCCCGCCGCTCCCGCGCCAGCTCCAGTCGCGCGCCCCTGCTCGTGCTCGGGCCCGCGCCCCTGCCGTGCTCGTCCCCGGCGCAGCCCCTCCCCTCGTGCACTCTCGCTCTTAGAACCGAGGAGCCAAGTAGGCCCAGGGAGGCCACAACCCAACCCCGACTGCACACCGACTGGAACTCCCTATATTGAACCAGAACCCCAGGAATGAGCATGTACAGGCCCAAACTCCCGAAGTCCAGTTCCTATTAACGGACTTCCCGATTCTAATATGACCCCCCGAAATAGTAATGTGAAGCCAATAGTACGCCACTGCCTATCCATATTGATCTGAATCTAGTGTTCAGCCACCCCCAAACTCAAAATTGAGTTTAAACCCCTCAATCTGCCCCGAAATTGGCTCAAGTAATGATTTAAATCTGAAGCCCCATATTGAGCCCAAATAACGATTCTGACTCTAAATCTCCTTGTCACCTCTAACTACTGGCTTGATAGGACCAACCTGGTCCTTAGATGGACCCCAGCACTAATAATGAGGCCCCATCGCTAAATGAACCCTAATATCCAATAGCTGTTATGAACCCCAGTACTTTCTGGTGCACCCCAAACCTTACATAAAACTCCTTCCAATCCCAATTCCAGAACAATGCCAACGCACTTCCTAAGCTGGGATGGCCAATTTCTGAATCGAGATTAGGTCACCAGAAAGAACCTAATACAAATACTGACCTCAAACCACACCCATTCTGGGGGCCATTTAGGACCCTAACTTGACCCAACTCTAGTAATAATCTTAGAATCTAAGATTAATGAGACAGGCTTTGTAGAAACCCCATGCAAATCCTCTTCATCCCCATACTCACCCCCTACTTCTCTGACCCAAGGTCAGCCCCCAGCCGAGGCTCGGCAACACCCCAATATTTATGTTAATTTCACCTGGGAAGCTGAATCAAGTCTGGAATTGGCCCTTGAGTTCAAGAATTGATAATGTCCACCAAACCTGGTAAAAACCGTGGTATTGAGTTTCTGACTCCACAAACCAAAGTCATTTGCTGACCCTGTAAATTTCTGGGCTAAACCAAAAACTTACATGAAGATTTATTCTGCCCTCTTAGGGACTCAGTGAGCTCCAAAGCTAGAGTCACACCTTGGCACCAAAGCCCCCAGCCTCGGACCCACCTTCTTAGCCCATGCCACCAGCAAACCAGTCCTCTCCTACCCACCCCCAGATGAATGATGGGGAACCTACCCCTACTGCCCTAGGTCAGGTGAGAGCCCCTGTGGAGTGACTGGCCTTTCTGATATGTTTGTTGAGTTTGGGGGCTAAGAAAAGACATGAAGTTTGGGAATTGTTGAAGTCCCTGGATTCAGGGATCACAGTGTAGTGTACAGGGCAGGGGTGGAGGTGGTTTTTAAGGATTCAGGCTGAGGGGTCAAGTTCTGATCATCACCTAATTCACGGCCTGCTTTTGCCCAGGACTTGGATTCAGCAACAGTGCATGTGCGCCCCCTGGTGTGCGAGAAGGGGATGGGACTGGCTCCATTGATTGGGCAAACAATTAGATCCTGATGCCAAACGGATCAAAATGAATACTCCCAGTCAGTGGTGTTTTTTTAACCCACTGGTAATTTTGGTGTACTGTGGGGGAGGTATCGGTATTTTTGCTAGTGTTCCAGAATTTAGGCCGGATGTAGGTTTTTGTTTTGGGGCTTCCCCCCACCCTCTTCCAATTTAACAAAGTATACTTTTCAGCCAGTTATGCCTGCTCATTGCTGACTTGTGAAACAGTCCTTCTCCTTGGCTGCGATGGCCTGGAATCTCCTCACTACCCACCCTGTCTCAATCTCCTGTACCATGTCCTGCTGCTCCCCACAGCTATCCTTACTGCCCCTTCCCTCTGGACCATCTCACCTACCCACGACCATATATATTGATGACTTCCCAATCTCTATCTCCAGTCTGGGCCTCTCTTCTGAGCTGAGGACCCACATAACTAAGAACCTCCTTCAGACCCCTCCCTGCATGTCCCTCGGGTAAGAGGAATTTACCCTCTCTCCCACCTAGATCTGTTGGTCTTCAGTGGTCCCCAGCTCAGGCAGCGGCACCCTCATTCACTCAGTCGCTGGGCCAGGAAAACCTTCTCTCCTGCATCCCTGTCGAATTAGTCACAAATCCTGCAAACCTTGAAAAAACAGAGAAACTAGAGACCATGTGGCCCTGTGAGGAATACATCAGACAGAGGAAGGCGGAGGAGTGGGAGAGAGAATGAGAAAGAGGAGGGGGGGGAGGGGAGAGAAAGACAGAAGAGTGTCAGACTTTGGGGTTTTAGACCACACAAAACCAAGTTGGTAAAACTTTCTTGCACACAGTCCTAGAAGGAGACTTAAGACCTCTTAAGACTTGCTCTGTGTTGAGTGGGTTTCAGTGCCTTGAAATCAACGGTACTTGTTTAGAACCCTCACTTCCTCCCAGAAGCCATCCCTAACCCCTGGCTGGGTTGGGGGGCTTACCTGCTGAAGCTCTAAGCATTGCGTCACCGCTAGCTGTGTCTGTCCCCAACCCCACACACTGTCGGTTCCTTGAGGGCAGAAGGGACAAGCCTACCTTGTCCACTGCCATATCCCAGTGGGCAGCATAGGGACCTGCCACACAACAGGTGCTCAATACATACGTGTTAAAGGAATGAGCGGGTAGCTTTTCCCCTTCTATGCTCGGGAACCCACCAGACATAAGCGACTAGTTGGGGGAAAGCTCCCTGACCAAGCCTCGGAGCTCGCCTACACCTGGGGCTTCTGCAGGCCTAGCATGAACTGAAGAGGGGCTATGGTGTCTCTGGACTTGCGTGTCTGCTAGCCGGGTTCTCAGTAGATCTGCGGCTCTGGCAGCCCGGCTCCCTCTGCCCAGCACTGCTGGTCTGCGAACATAATTCTTAGAAGGGTGGTGGGCCAGGGGGACCTACACTCCTGCAGATGAAGTCCGCAGACCCATCCACTGCTGTGCTGACCGGGCTCTTGCTTCAACTCCCGTGTGACACAGGGGTCTCAGAACTCCACCCATTGGTCCCTAGGCCCTGCTCACTCATCTTTCGGTACCACTGGTGGTCCCGTGTTTACTGAGGCAGGGTGCGAGAATGCCTGTGAGCAGGCCGCCCAGGTCTCAGCACACCTGTCACCTGGAACTGGACACAAGGGCAAGGCAAAAAGCCAGAGGCCCAGGCCCAGGAACCACACAGAAAATAACCTCAGGTGGCCGGGCCTGCGAGTGTATGACAACCCGCAAGGAGAGGAGCCAAGGCTTCATTCAGACCGCCCAGCTCTGACCACCGGGTCCGTGTGGGTCTGCCCCCCTATCCTGCTCCTGGGGCCCGTGGGGAGAGACGACGTCCTTGTGCTCATCTGTGAAGGCCGAGCAGTACCATGTGGTAGTTCTGTGTCTGCCATGTCCTGGCTCCAGGGTGCAGGGTGAGGGGAAGCCAGATGTCAGCTCCTCCTCGCTGTTCACCCTTTGTCCCCTGGGCCCGCTGGACACTGCCCAAACTCATGATGTAAATACATCGTTTGGTCTAAATCAAATTAAGTTCAGCTTGAATCCCTACACTGACCGGATTGGCAAGGATTCCATATCACTTACAGCCCTCCTTCACCTCCCTCCGATTGTCCAAGAACTCCAGGGGCTCATACAGCCCCAAAGGTGGGCAGTCAGTGCTCCACAGCCTTGTGGGCAGAGGCTGAGGTCTTTTTTGGATCACTGCTGCTGTCGTAAACATTAGCTGTCACTGTCATGGGGCTTCCACTATTTGTCCCCCATCTGCAGGACCTCACTTGTCCAGCTGGGTCCTTAGGAAGGGGACCCCCCTACTCTTTTCAGCCCAAGCTCTTTCTTTCTTTCTTCCTTCCTTTCTTTCTTTCTTTCTTTCTTTCTTTCTTTCTTTCTTTCTTTCTTTCTTTCTTTCTTTCTTTCTTTCTTCTTTCCCTTCCTTCCTTCCTTCCTTCCTTCCTTCCGTCCTTTCTTCCTCTTCCTTTCAGATTTTGTTTATTTATTTTTAGAGAGAGGGGAAGGGAGGAAGAGAGGGAGAGAAATATTGATTAGAGAGAGAGGAATATTGATCAACTGCCTCTCATATACCCCCTGATTAGGGACTGAACCCGTAACCCAGTCATGTGCCTGACAAAGAGGGACTTGAACCTGTGACCCTTTGGTTTGCGGGACAATGCCCAACCAACTGAGCCACACTGGTCAGGGATCATCCCAGGCTCTTTCAAGGGGGCCACGCCTATAGACCTGCAAAGTTGCAGGCCTTAGCCCTTAGCATTTGTAGTGACCCACAACCACCTTCCCGGGGGCCGTGTCAGGGTGGGTGGGAGTGCCTGCTCGGCCCTCACTTCCATGCTGGAGAGCCAGCTCCCTAAGGCACAGTGGTGCTCTCCCTCTCAGCCAGTCAGAAGGGGCTCTGACACCAGAAAGGCAGAGAGCAGTCTGTGTGCCTTCTCAGGTGTGGCGTGGGAGAGGAAAAGGCCCAAGCCTCAGAGCACAAAAGCCCGGCTAAGACCCTTCAATCCTTCCTGAGTCACAGGGTGGGGGTGGGGGGATGAGACAGGAGTTAATTTCTCAATAGGACACTCTGTTGGCGACTTCAGCTCAAGCTTGTCTGAGAAAACAGGAGCCACCAGAGAGGACTTCTTCATCCCCCCCACTACCAAACCTACCCACATCGACACCTTCCCTTCTGGTTCCCAGGAGGGTATGCCCCACCGCAGTGGGGGCTGGTCCCCAAGATGCTTTGGCTCCTCCAGAATTTTGCTTTTCTCCCTTCACCCCTCCCATCATCTTTGCTATATCATTCCCATATACTCATAGTTAGTCTTAATTCTTCCCCATCCCAAAAAATAATCTGCTTCCTTGACCCACCCCCCACCTCGAGTGGGAGAGACCAGGCATTTCTCTGATCTTCTCAGGACAAATCCAAGAGCTGTTTATACGTAAAGTCTCGGCTCTTCTACCCCTGCTCACGCGCAGCCCACAACAACTGGTGCTCAGGACCAGCGCCCCACTGAAGTTGCTCTCAGCCTGACGATTATTCACCTCTGGCTGAATCTAATGTCTGTGTCTCTGTTTTCCGCTTAGTGGACTTCTCAGTGGTCTTTGCTACTTCCTGCCATCTGCCTGGGTTACTTCAGCGCCAGAGAAGGCAGACCATCTCCTGCAGGCCACCCGGGCCACCCGTTCCGACCATCACACACAGGGCCTTGGCCCCAGCCCTAAACACACCTTTGCTGCTCCCACCTTGCTCCTGGAATCTCAAGATAACTGTTCAGTCTCACAGGACTTCTTCGCTGTTGGCCTCTTTGTGTTCTCCTAATGTGTCAGCTCCCTCCTTCTCTCTTGCCCAACTTAGATGCCAAGGCCCAGCACTTTAGTAATTAGCTTGATAATGTCCCAAGCCCCTTGGCCTCTCTGCCTTTTGATCACATCTGTCTGGCAAATTCCCAGCTCCAGATGAGGCCTCCAACCTGCCTTCTTGGGCCATGCTCAAGCAGCCAAAGTACTCCACAGGTCAGACTGACATTCCCATAAATCACAGCCGTGGACTGCAATGGGGCCCTGGACACATTTCTCCAGTCAGCTGGGGACCCCGCTCTCCGCAGTGGCTGCGTCTAACCTTCCTCTTAACCCTCCATTGCCTCAGCAGTAGATGTGACCTGTTCTCCTCCATTGTAGAGAGGATGAAAGCCACCAGACAGGAACTCCCCCAGTTACCCACTGGCACATTTACACATCTCGCTATATCTGTCCCCTCTCCTGGTGCCTTAACGAAAGCACCCCTCCTCCTGTCTCGGGCCAGCGCTCCTGCCCATGCTTGATCCCTAGCCCCTCCTGCTTCTCAGGAGCCTCACTCTATCCATAATCCCTTCTGTCTCTGAGCGCTTGATCCCACCCTCTCAGTTGGATTCTTCCCATCCTCCTGCTCCTGCTCCCTGCAACCTTAACTCCAGCTTCCATCCCCACTCTTGGTCATTACAGCATTCCTGTTCACGCTCACATTCAGTCAGATGTGGCTTCTGCCTCTCACAGCTCCCCCCGGATGTTGATGTTGGAGCTATGACCTCATGTCTCAAAATTGGATGGGCATTTTTTCTCAGTGTTTATTTTTTAGACTTTTCAACTACTGCATTCTTAAAACACTAGCTTCTCTGACCTCCTTGGCACCATACTCTCCTGGATCAGTCTTTTAACTCCTTGGTCTCCTTCTCAGTCTCCTCCATTCAGCCATTAAATGCTCCTGTTCCTCAAGGCCCATTCCTAGGCTGCTGCCCTCTCTCACTGTGGACTTTCTCCTTGGTGATCTCATCCATGCCTACCTTCTGTCAACATTTAGCATCATGCTCCCCCCTCCTGAGTTCCCTCCAGCTTCCTTTCAATTCTTCAAACACACATTCTTCAATTCTCCCACCCCACCCCAGCCACCGGGCCTTTGCACCTTCTTTCCAGAGGACTCTCCCACCCCACTAACACTTTACCTTTCAGTTCATCCTTCACTTTTGGCTCCAACATTACTCCTTTTGGGCAGCCTACTCTAACCCTTTGTCTGGATTAGCGTTGTTTGGTGGACATTTTTACAGAGCCCTATTTCTTCCACATATGATTTGCATAGGTGTCTCTCTGGGACCCCAGCCCTGTGTGGAAGGTGGTGGAGTCCCTGGTGGTTCCATGTGGGCAGCAGGCTCCAGTAGTGTTGTGGGGGGCTCTGGGCAAGGGCTTGGAGTGGCATAGGTGAGTATCCTGGACATCTCCAGGTTTCCAAGGACTCCCCGTATCCTGCTAACACCACTGAGGCCACAGTCAGGACTGACCAGCTGCTGTCGGTGGCCTGGCCTTTGGAGACGTACAGGCTTGATCTAAATTATGCCCATGGCCCTTAATACCTGTTTCGTCTTGAACAAGTCACTGCTCTCTCTATGCCTCAGTTTCCTCTTCTGTAAAAAGGGGATCCTACCTACTGCAGCATTGTAAGAATGACATGAAATTGTGTTCGTAAAGAGCTTTACCAGAGCTTTTCTTCATAGGTTCTTGAAAATAGGAGCCATTTGATGATTATTAGAATTAGCATAATTAAACCTCTAATAGCACAGGCTTGGAGGACCATTTAAAAACTAATCCCAACGGGCCCCATTTCCTGGTAATCCTCAACTAGTGTCTCAATGAGAGTCCGATTCATCATCCATCAACCTTCTGCACTTCCTTGCCCCTGATCCAGCTTCCCGCTGCTCCCTCCCCAACCTTCCTCTGTTGCCCTCCAGAAGCCTTCAGCCCCTTCATGGGTCCTTCCTCTAGTCCCTGCCTTACTGAGCACCCAGCAACTGTCTCCAGGGAAGCTGCCCTGCTCCCAACCACAGAGTAAGGAGGAGGGAGAGAGCCTTCTGTGCTCTCAAAAGCCACTCCCAGATCATTATTCCTTCAGCCTCATGGAAAAATTCCTGCTCGTTTAACACTCATGCCATCTGGCTCTTGCAATTCATTCATTCAATCAAGATTTATCGAGTGCATTTCCCTCTCTTTCTCTATTTTACTTTCTTTCAGAAAGGATTTAGGTGACATAAAAACATGTGGTGCAAGGTGCATGGTACGTAGTAGGACTCTCTGAATTTTTAAACAGATGAATACATTAAAAATATTACGCAGATGTTCACCTCCCCCCAGTTCCCCCTTCAGGTGGGTTTCATCTAACACAAACAGAGAAGTAGCAGGTTCGGTCTTAGACCCGCCCTGAGTTCTGAGTTGTTCAGCTGGGAGCTGGTCCACCATTTTAAACTTTCTCATTTCTGCAGCGGATCGCATGTCATAATGCTGGCCACCACCTGGAGTCTGTGGTGTGGATCCCTCAAGGGAACTTCGTTTTCTCCCCATGAATGCCAGAAAAGAGGCAGGTGTGGAGCGGGCCCTCTGCCCCTTCACCACGGCACCTTTTTGTTCTCTCCAAGACCATCTTCTGAGGGTGGGCTGCCATGTGGGGTGCTTCCATGAGGAGTAAGCCAACTTACAAAGGAATTACAAGGTAGAAAGAGAAAATTGTAGCTGGGTAATAACTAGGATTCCCTCAGGGACAGAGGAGAAAAGTATCTCAACAGTCAAATGCTGAATTCACTCTCCTGTCCTCCACTCTTTAGCTTCTCTCCAGAGTGGGTTCTCCATCAACGCCTCCTGGCAACCCACTTTCAGAGAATTCTTTCTCTCCTCACCAGGATGGGGTGTGTCTGCCTGGGTCCCATTCAATTCCCCAAGTCAAGCTAACTCATGAGTCAAGTCCACAGGGTTCATCAAGTGGATCAGCAATGTTTGCATTGGCCCCTCCTCCCAAAGATCACATTTGGGGGGAAGGGCCTTGGCATCCTACATCCCACCCTTCAAGGTGCGTTTCTCTTCTTCAAGGGCTTTCTTTTCAATATTCAATATCCACAGTGTTTTTAAAAAATATTGAACCTGCTAAACAAATACACTCATATCCATAACTCAAAGATAGACATTACTGCTTAGTCTAGTACACTCTAAAGCCATATTGAGAAAGGAAATAATTCCTAATTGCCTCATAATTAGCAGTTATTCTTCCCTTTTCCCTGGGAATTTAGTAAATCCGATTATTGTGGCAAGGGTTAGAATGTCTGTTCCTTTCTCGATCCCCTTTGGGATGTGTTCAAATAAGAATATGGTCATAGTCCCTTTAATGACTTCTCAATGATTCTCACAAGAGAGGCTTTGCTTCCTTGACTTTAGGAAGCCTTGATTACATTCTCGCCAAGAGCTAATATCAATTTAGGGGGAGAGAAAGGAGATGATCTATTCTCCCCATTAAGTAAACTTAAAGGTAAGTGTATGAAGAAACTGAGAGAAAAAAAGGAAAAACAAGAACAGTAATTAAGAGAGTGTGATACTGGCATAAGGATAGACATACAAATCAATGGAACAGAGTTGAGAGTCTAGAAATAAAGCCTTACCTTTACGGTCAATTGATTCTTGACAAAGGTGCCCAGGCAATTCAGTGCGGAAAGGGGAGGTTTTTTCCAACAAATCGTTCTGGCACAACTGGATACCTATATGCAAAAATGTTAATTTAGACTCCTACTCCATGCCATATTAAAAAATTAACTCAAAATGGGTCACAGATCTAAATGAAAGAGTCAAAACAATAAAATTCTGGGAAGAAAACATAGGGGTAAAACCTCATGACCTTGAGTTAGCTCGAGTTCTTAAATATGACACCAAAAAGCACAAGTAATGTAAGGAAAAAACCCAATAAATTGGGCTTCATAAAAATTAAAAGCTTTTCAATTAAAAAAAGAAAAAAACACCACTAAGAAAGTGAAAACAAGTCACAGAGGAGAAAATATCGGTAAATCTTATGTCTGATAAAAGGATTTGCATCCAGAATATATCAAGAACTTTTATAACTCAATAATAAGACAAATAGCTCAATGGGCAAAAATGGGCAAAAGAATTAAACAGACACCTCACCAAAGGCATATACGAACGGCCAAAAGCACATGAAAAGATGCCCATCATTCGTCTGCAGGGAAATGCAAATGAAAACCACTGCACATCCACTAGAATGGCGATAATGAAAAAGGCAGGCAATAGCAAGTGCTGATGAGGATGTGGAGGAACTGGAGCCTCACCCATTGCCTGTGGGAATGTGAAACGGCGCACGCAGCACTTGGGAAAACAGTTCAGCAGATTCGTAACATAAATTTACCATGTGACCCAGCAATGTCGCTTCTAGGTATCTTGCCCAAGAGAAATGAAAACATATGTCTACAGGAGGACTTATATGTAAAAGTTCATAGCAGCAGTATTCATAATAGCTAAAAAGTAGGAATGGCTCAAATGTTTATCAACTGGAGAATGAATAAGTAAAATATAGTCTATCCATAGAGTAGAAAACTGTTTGTTAATAAAAAGGAATAAACTAATGATAGCATCTACAGACAAACATCAAAAACACGAAACTCAGTGAAAGAAGCCAAACACAAAAGACCACATATTTCATGACTCCATTTATATGTAATGTCCAGGAAAAGCAAATCTACATCCAACAGAAAGTGATTGCAGTGGAGTGACTAAGAAGGAGCACAGGGATTCTTTCTGGGCTGATGGAAATGTTTTGTGATGATGTTGCACAATGTTGTGCATTTACTAGAAATCATTAAATGATCCACTAAAAAAACAACAACAAAGAAAACTGGGTAGGAAAGAGATACATACAGCTGAAGGATGCTGGTATCCAAGGGTACACATGGTACAGGTGAGCTCTAAGCTTGACTGAGCTTCCTGGTAGCCAAAGGGAAAAAGGAAACATCACTGAATATGGAGCTCATACTGTCTTTAAGATTCAAAACAAAACAAAACTAACTAGTTTAAGAGAGGCTTTGATGTTTTCAGTCCTCAGACCTGAGAAAAATTTTTTCTAGTGAAAAGATGATATATAAATTAGTCAACATGCTGCTTACTATACTACAGTCAATTTAATTTCCAGGGTTTGGTTTTTTTTTTTTTTGAAAGTTTCATATGTCCTTCATTGTGAATGGTAGAATTAGGCTAGAGTTATGCTGTCCAATAGGTACATACAATAAAATAATGAAAATTAAATACTTTAAAAAATGCAGTTTCTCAATTACCCTAGCCACATTTCAAGTGCTCAATAGCCACATGGGTTGATAGATGGCTGCCACATTGGACAGAGCGTCTGTAGAACATTTCCGCCACTGCAGAAAGTTCTTTTGGGTAGTGCTGGGCTGGAGGGTAGTTTAGTAAAAACACATAGAAGTTTGGAGTTTGGAATGTTGGTGAAAGAGTGATTCTGTCCCTGTGTTGTTGGGGACAGAAATTTCAATCTACTTTCATAACTTCATGCGTTTAGTACAGGGGCAGAAAGATGGGTTGGGGACAGGAGTGGACATTTCATTAAAAAATAGGACATGATTTGACATAAATATGTTTTGGCTTTTTCTCACATTTGCACGTGGAGTGGTAGCATAAACTAAGACCCATCAGGGGCTACATTTGGTTAGTTTAGCTCCTTAGCTAATGGCTGGACTTTTGTTTTTAAAGCACTCTTTGGCTGCCTTTTATATGCTGATCGGCCTATTCCAGCACGCAGGATTTTGATACACAAAACAGAAAAGGGCCAGAGCCAGCCTGGCAGGGCAAGGCCTGGTGACTGAGGGCAGGAAGGGGAAAGTGTGGGTCCTGCCTGGGGAGAGGTGCTGGAGGAGCATGGATCCGAGGGGATTCTGCTGCATGGGGTCAGGCAGCCTCTTCCAGCTCTCCAAAACACTTCCGGTCAAATGGGAGCTGGGGGATTTCACGGTGTGTAGAGACTGACTTCCAGTCCCTCGGTGAGTGGCAGAAGCAGTGGCTGAAGAACACCAGTCACGTGGGGGTTAAAAGCTGGGTCTTGTCTGGGATGTTTTCCTTAACGGGATACTCAGCTGCATCTCCCCCGATTAAGCCCTCCATCTCAAACTCCGAGTACAAGCTCACTGCGACTGCCAAGCGTGCAGATTTCCAGCACAGAGAAATGAAGACTGATCAGACGTGGGCCATAAAGAAATTTGGAATCCCATCTCAAAGTCAGGGAAAGCCATGGAAAGCAGTCTGAGATAGAAACAACAACTGTGGTGCACAAGGTCCCCTCTGGGCCTGTAGCTGCCTCCCTGAAGCATGGGACATACAAAGACCAGAGTGACAAAGGGCCATGTGGCCCTGTGACACCTAAGAGAGCAGACAACCACTCTTTCTGCGTAACATCACACAGACCAGATATCCGTGGTGTGAAAAGCCCGTCTTTCTGGTAGATATTCTGCCAATCAGTGGTCCTCACCCCCATCCCCACCGCTTCTCATCTGAAGTGAAACCAGACAGAACTGAACAGCTGGCAGCGTGTACCATAGTCCAAGGGGGCAGACTCCTGCAGGAGGGAAGGAAAGGGCTTATAGGATGCAAACTGGTGGAGCCGAAGAGAGTGAGAGGGTTCGAGAGGGTTTTTTTTGTGTGTGTGTGTGTGTGTGTGTGTGTGTCTCCTTCCAATGTCTAGAGGGTGCTCATTTGGGCGCAGAGAGATCCTGCATGGAAAGGCCCTTGCTTCCTGAGGTGCTGCTCGGGCTCAGCCACCCCTGAAAGCTGTTCTCCGCATATTCTCCCTACTGGTTGGAAGCACAGCTCAAGCCAGAAGTCAACACTGACTTTGTACATTTTCCTGCCTGTAGGTGTGTGTTTTTCTGGCTGATAGTATAGTTGTTTATGTAAACGGTGCTTCTCCCTCTCTTCCACATTTAGAGTGTAGTGCTGGAGTGAAAACCACCTGGAAATACTGATCGAGGCCAGAGTCAGCTGTGACCAGACCCCACCCTCCCACAGATTTGAGCCAGTGTGCCCACTGCAGCACCCAGGAAGCGGCAGGGTGTCCTGTGCTGCTGATTCGGCTGACCCACCTGGGCTCGGCCTCTCTCTCCACTTCCCCTTGCAGGGTGTATTAGTCAGGACTTTTCTCGTTGCACATGGCAGAGAAAGTGTAAAAGTCCAGGGTATAGAAGAAAAAGTTTAAATACTCCATTGTGTTTTTAAATGTTTTCCGCTGTAATCAGTAGTTTTACTTTTCTTGCATAACCCCTGCAAAGGAGAAAAAATTTAAAATATGTTTTCCAAATGCCAAGAGACTCTACATTCTTATACTGCCAGTTGATTTAAGTAAAACAAGAGCACTGATGTCATAGTCATCAGGTTAAATATTAAATAGAAAGTTCAATTTCCTTTAACAAACTTACAAGGAGTAAGTACAATTTTCTACAATAAACAAGCATCATAGTCCTAAGGTTAAGGGTTGTAAAACAATAAACCATTGTAGTTAGAGTAGAACATTATAGGAGAGCTTCTTGCATACAAACCACTCAGTGTCATCATCACAAGATGCAAAAGAACAAATATGAAATAAGATCTTAACTGTGTGTGATTAACTCTCTCTTGTCCGTGTACCTTTCTTTTTTAAAAAGTATATTTTATTGATTATGCTATTACAGTTGTCCCAATTTTCCCCCTTCGCTCTCCCCTCCACCCTGTACCCCCAGTTCCCTCCCATAATCTACCCTCCCTCTTAGTTCATGTCCATGGGTCATGCACGTAAGTTCTTTGGCTTCTCCACTTCCTGTACTGTTTCTAACATCCCTCTGCCTCTTCTGTACCTACCAGTCTGTACTTCTTAATCCCTGCACCTTCCCCTTATCCTCCTCTTTCCCCCTCTCAAAATCATCCAAATGAGCTCCATATCTATGACTCTGTTTCTGTTCTGCTTGTTTGCCCAGTTTATTTTTTCCATTTAATTATTGATAGTTGTGAATTTAATGCTATTTTAATGTCCCTAGTTTTGATTTTTTTTTTCTTAAATAAGTCCCTTTACCATTTCATGTAATAATGGTAATAATGGCTTGGTGATGATGAAGTCCTTTTGCTTTACCTTGTCTGGGAAGAACTTTATCTGCCCTTCGATTCTAAATGATAGCTTTCCTGGGTAGAATAATCTAGGTTGTAGGGCCTTGCTCTTCATCACTTTGAATACTTCTCGCTAGTCCCTTCTAGCCTGCAAATTTCTTTTGAGAAATTAGCTGACGGTCTGATGGGAACTCCCCTGTAGGTAACTAACTTCTTTTCTCTTGCTGCTTTTAAGATTCTCTCTTTACCTTTAACCATGGCATTTTATTATGATGTGTCTTGGTGTGGTCCTCTTTGAGTCCATCTTGTTTGGGACTCTGTACTTCCTGGACTTGTATGTCTATTTCCTTCACTAAATTAAGGAAGTTTTCTTTAATTATCTTTTCAAATAAGTTTTCAATTTCTTGTTCTTTCTCTTGTCCTTCCGGCACCCGTATGATTCGAGTGTTGGTACATTTGAAGTTGTCTCAGAAGGCTCCTTAGATTATCCTCATTTTTTTGGATTCTTTTTTCTTCTTGCTGTTCTGGTTGAATTTTTTTCTTCCGTGTTCCAAATTAGATTTTATTATTGGCTTTATCCCCTCCACTGTTGATTCCCTGTAAATTTTTCTTCAGTTCACTTAGTGTAACTTTCATTTCTGCCTGGGTCTTTTTTATATTGTTGAAGTACCCAGTGGATTCCTTGACCATCCTCATAACCAGTGTTTTGAACTCTGCATCCAATAGATTGCTTATACCCATTTTGCTTAGCTCTTCTTCTGGAGTTCTGTTCTGTTCTTTCATTTGGGCCATGTTTCTTTGTCTCCTCATTTTGGCAGCCTCCCTGTGTTTGTTTCTATGTATTAGGTAGAGCTGCTTTGACTCCTGGTCTTAGTAGCATGGGCTATTGTAGAAAAGTGCACTCATAAGTTGGATGGAGTGGAGCCTTAGGTAATCACCAGAGCAGGGCAACCTGTGTGAACCAGGTTGATGGAGTCTCACATATGGTGCAGCCCCTCTCTGGCTCTGTGTGGGGGAGGGCTCAGAAAGGGGACAATGGCCACTGCCTGGTCTCTAGAGTTTTATCTGGAAGAAAGCTATTTCCTGGTACTCACCCTGATGCCTGACACTTCAGTTCCCCCCTGTATGCTACTGGCACCCTTCAAGCTCCTGCAGCAGTCCTGGAGCCCAAAGGGAGTGAGTCTGCATAAGTCCTAAGTCCGTTGTGGGTTCTTTACTAGGAGATGCCTGAAAATCCCACAGTTTCTTCTGCTACCCCAACCCCAACTGGTTTTTACAGCCAGAAGTTGTAGGGACTTATCTTCCTGGTATTAGAACCCTGGGCTGGGTGGTCTGGTGAGGGGCTGGGATCCCTTGCTCCAGAGATATCCGTCTCAATTTTTATCTACCACATGTGGTGTGAGACTGCCTGTTCCATGTCTCCATGTCTCCACCCCTCCTACCTGTCTGAATGAATGTGACTTCTTTAATTCTTTGGTTTTTGGATTTCTAAAAACAGTGTGATTTTCTGAGGATTCTTGGTAATAGTCACTTTGCAGTTTAGTTGCAATTTTTGCTGTGATTGTGTGAGGAGGCGAGCCATGTTTACCCACACCTCCACCTTGACCAGACTCTTTCTTGTACCTTTCAACTTACTCCTAATCTTTGCCACATAGAAAATTATATCCAGCTTGCTGCTTTCCCATCTCAAATGCCTTCATCCCAATAACTTCTTATTCTCTCAAGCTTCCTTACTTACTGTTATTGAAGCCTCTTGTTTCTATTACAATTTTAAACACTGATGAAATAAGAGATTGGGGGGTTATAATATTTTATTTCCTGGAAAATGGCTGGGTCCAGGGGCTCAAATGGTGATCAAAGTTATCTCTGTCTCGCTCTCCATCTCTCATCGCTACTTAGTCTCTGATCCAGTACACTTGTTACAGGAGACCTCATTCTCCTGTATTGTAGAGTTTTTCCTCTGTACGGCCCATGAAATGGCCACTGGAGCCCCAGCTCCCACTCCTGGATGATGAGACAGCATTCTCTTGGCAGGTGTGACAGAAAACTGCCAGAGAAGAGTCAAGTTGGCTGAGCTTGGTCATGTGCCCATCCTTGAACTCATCATCATGGCTGTAAAGATGGACTAACCTGCAAGCCTGTTTCACATACTCACCTTTGGGCGCTGGGGATGGGAGCTGAGTGGAGATCAGGGCCACGTAAACCACATGGAATAAGGGAGAATTCTCTCCCTAAGGGAAAGAATGCCAGACAGACAACTTTGGTCTAAGACAGAAGGATAAAATGTAGTGCTATATTAGGTAAATGGCAATAATAAAATTTGCTCATTGACGTCCATCTGACAATGAAGCCCAATACTCCATCAATAGACTAGAGTATTGGATGCTGAAGTGGATTGCCAAGAAAACATGTAAGGGACATGAGTGTGGAGCACACTTGCAGGTGTGCACTGCTGCCTGCCTCATTTGCCAGTCCTGAACTGGGTATCAGGGGACGTGCTGGGTGGAAGCTCCAGTGGCCTATAATTCCAACGTTGTTATCATCAGCACTGAAGGTGCAGCTGCTGTGTTGAGAAGGTCACATCCTCAGGTCACCGAGACCATTTTTAACGAGGAAGTGTAGGCCATTTGGAATGGCAAATCGGTCAGAAAAGAGGCTTGGCTGACAGCCTGGGGCAACCCTCAGAAGCTGTACTTACAACCTTGAATTACATAACCGAGATCTGCCTCCCTGCCCCAGATGGAGGTGGAGAATCAACAAAGAGCTTTACTAGGAAGTGAGCAATGGTTTCTAGTGAAGGGGAAGAAGTGAGTCCTGTTGCCAGGGAGAGCACAGAGTTCCTCTTACGGCCTGAACATCCCACTCTGTGAAGGACAGAGGCTGCACTGATTGTTGGGTGTTGCACAGGATGCTGTGTGCCTCATAAATGGATGGTGAAAGCAGTTGGTACTGTTTCAAAAAGGCTGCCCCGCAGCACTGACATCCATGCATGACGATTTGGGGCCTTGGGGAGGGAGCAGATGTTGGGGCCAATTAGGGCATGGTTCCTCTGGCCCAAGACAGAGGACATCCAAATAAAGTGGGACACCTGTGCCCAATGCATTACATGGACAACACTGCTCAGCAGCCAGCCTGTTTGGAGATGACTCAGAGTGGCACATTCTTAGAAATGTGTGCTTTGGCTGTTGCCTTCTGCATGGACAGTCAGAACGGGGTGGCACAGCTCCTCCGTGCATGGGATCAAGCCACCAAGGATCACGAAGCAACGTCTGTGTTGGGGTTTAGTGGGAGAAGTTCTCGGCTTGTGGGCTTCATGTTTTGATACATCCTCACCAAAGAATTGTGAGATTTTGAGAATCATTTTATGAACAGAATTGTACTTGACAAGACTAGGGCTGCTTCCCTATAGGGAACCCCCTCCAACCCAGAGGATTTCACAGAACTTTATCAAACGTGTGTGGACTGCTCAGGCCAGATCAAAAGTGGCAGTGGGGCTGGTAGACAGAGGCCATAATCCGCACAGCGCCCTGGGAATGAGGCTGCTGACTGTGTTCTCTCTATCATGATGGTTGCCCTGGGGCCACAGGCACTTGTTCATCTGGTTTTGGGTTTGACAACAAGAAGACACACAGAGACAATCTCACTTGGCACGGCACCAGGCTGAGGGGGACGCTCTGCAGCAGTGCGGTGTAACACTGCACGGAAACGAGCTCAGAGCCAGGGAGCAGACCTCTGTGCTGTGGGCCTGCTTGGAAGCCATTTCACCTTCCCCTAGTGGCCACACCCCAGTTTTCGCTTGGAAACCACACCTCAGCCACTCAGTCTGTGGAGTTTAGCAGCCAGGGCTGCAGGGAACTGACAATCCTTTGGGCGAGAGGTCAATGCAGATTTCTCATGATATTGGGGTTGGCAAAGCTTCTCTCTGAAAGGTCAGTAGTAAATATTTTCAGCTTCATGGGCCATGCGGTCTCTGCTGCTACTACTACTCAACAACAGTCGCAGAATGACAGCAGCTGTGGACAATGTGTAAAAAGCACGGCTGTGTTCCAACAAGCAGTTGTGTGTAACACAGGTGGACAGCTAGACATAGTTTACAGGCTGCAGTTTACCAACCCTTTGGGTAAGCACTTGGATCCAGCTGAGCCTGAAGCAACAGCCCTTGTGCCTTTTCCATGAACAAACCAGTGCATTCCCCTTTTACTTAAAGCAAATTTGAGTGGGTGTTTTTGTCAACACAATGGAGAAGTTTCTTATGGATACACCTGGGTACTCAGCCAGGGCTGCAGGCTGGGGCTTCATGATGGTTTGGGGGGCCCCAGGTAGGCAGGAGACAACTTGGTATTTGCTAATGGAAACCTCATACCTGATAGTGGACGGGTCAGGATACCTGACAGTGTATGCATTACATGCAGCCAGAAGCTAGATGCCTTTCCCCCAAGGGAGACATGGAGGGGTGGGATCGCCTGTCTGAGGACACGGACCACAACTCCCAAGGCCAGCTGGGCAAGGCTCCCCCAGCCATGCCCAGGGGAAGCCAGGCCTCTCCTGGTGAGGGCTTGTGGGAGATGGATGATGACAAGAAGGATGGTCACTGGGGCCGAGGGTGCCTGGTGAACCTTTGGAATGGGAGCCCATGGCGCTTTGACCCCAGCTGGGGGTGAGACACCCACCCTTCCCCATGGGGATGCGGGGAGTCCTCTCCATGACACTTCATCTGGACACAGCAGAGGATAAGGGAAAAGGAAAGAGCATCATCAAAGGAAGGGTGGTGGGTGCAGAGCTTGGGGGCTAGAGCAGAGCAGCAAGTTTCAGCCCCCACGGGGCACAAGGAAATCCCCACTAGAAACTTAATTGATGAATTAAAGCTCAGTTTTGCCCAACAGACACCCTTGCCTATCTGGAGGCATGTGAAAGTCCCAGGCCTTTGCTACACCTTACATCAAAGAGATTTGTATCCGCCTTTGTGAGAAAATAGGAACTCCATCCTCAATGGACATTCAACTCCTTAGGGGCTGAATGATTTCCCAGAGGGGAGAGGAGCTGAGAGAAGATACCCAGACTGATTTGGGGTCCAGTACCATTTCTCCTGCTCACTGAGCAGATGCCAGTGGACTGGCTACGGAGCCACAAGGCCCTCTGCTCCCAGGATGCAAAATGACTCAGAGTGGTAGCTAGAACATGGCAGAGAAGTGAGACGGTGTGGCAGGTTGCAGACATGAAAAGTCTGCCTGCAGAAGTAATTACAGAAAGCCTGCAGCCGGCATTGTCAGTGCTTTGCCCACACTCCCCTGGACCGTTTTTGCACGCCAGCTCCCCAAGTGCTTTCCAGCAGCCTGCACTCCATCTTTGTCAGGGCCTGAGCTCAGGCAAGGGCCTGGGAGTTGACATGGGACAGTGGCAGCCTTTACCACTGACCACGGGGCTCCCTTGCTCCCTGGGCTGGATGAACCTGCAGAGAGAGTGGCTTCAAGCCCTGCTGTGGGATTGAGCCAAAGTTGCCCTCCTGGGACTCAGCTCAGTATCCCAGCTCACTTGACCCTCTCCCTTCTGGCCCCAGGATCCTTAAAATCACCTGCATACAAATCCTCCTTTCCAGGTTTGCTTCTGAAGAACCAGTCACATCTCTGAGGCCCTGTGTGGACAGCTGTTGGTAACGCCAGCTAACGCCAGCTCAGGGGTGTGGGGAGGAACTCTTACAGTGTACATGGGCTCCAGATGCATTTGGAGTGAACTGGCTGATGAGGTGCACAGCACAGCTTGCAGAATCTGGGATGGCGAAGCCAGTCACCATGGGAACGGTCTAGCCAGGTTTTTCTGAACAAAGCCCTTCAAGAATCTGGGGGAGCCACCTGCATTCCAGCTCTGGGTGAAGGGAGGAAGAAGGGGAAGTTGGGATGAGAGGAGGACAGACATGGGGAGCCGGAGGTGATGCAGGTGAAATTCTCAATAGATGAGGCCTGGGAAGGGAGAGATAAACCCCTAATCTGAGGGCCCTCGAGACAGGCACTGGGCCTGGCTGGATAACCCTTTCTAGTTTGTCTTTGGGGTAGCAAGTTTGGTCCATTGGAATTTCTGGGTATCTTTGCAGCTACCCCACAGGCCTCAGCAAGGGTCAGATAGCCTCAGGGACCACCTGGAACAGTCCAAGGCTTTGTAGCATGCAACCCTCCTCCCTCTCTCACCCTGCAAGTGTAAATGGATGGTGGCAGTGAAGGGCATCTTATAGCAGACTCAGCCTATGGGAGCAGAGCTTGGCAAATACTGTTTCTCTTGGGGAGGGGAGACTGCAGTGGGCAGAGCGCCTGCCCAGGCTGCTCCTTGGGAGTGAGGGATGAGAGACAGGGAATGGGGGCCCTGGAGCCCAGCAGCAGGCTCTGCTTGCTGGCTCAACACCTAGTGAACCCCAGAACTGGTGGGTTTGCCTCCACAGCAGTCACACGTTCCTGAACTCCAGGGTATCACCAAAGGCTTTGGTGACAACTGAGGGTCCTCTGTGGGCCAGGGGGCCTGAGAAGAGGCCCTGGAGGAGAGAATAGCTGAAGAGCCAGTTTGGGGCTGGCAAGCAAATCCTAATGAAAGCTTCAGGGATGAAGGCAAAGATAAAGAGGGAAGGGAGGAGGGGGTGCTGAGCTGGGGATGAGCCAGAAGAGACTCTAGGACCCATGCAAATAGCACACTCACTTCTCTTTGCTGAGGACCAAAGCATTTCCTAAAGCAGGAGCGGGTGGGGAGATGAACCAAGGCCTTCTAGGGGATGCTGGGGGAGGGGCTGGTGGCCTCTGTCAGGCCAAGGGTGCTGGTGCTTTACACACCATTTTGAAAGAGAGTGAGGGAGAAGGGAGCAAGAAAGAAGGGCTGGAGAGAGCACAGAGGTTCCTTGCAGCCACGGTGGGCGGAAGGGCTTGGGGGAAGGAGCTGGTGGGGAGCACTGTAAATCTTGTCATCTCACAAATCCTCGGAAAAATCTGCATTTTCATCTGCATTTGGAGTTGGAATTCCGTTCATCTGGGATGCCGGCACTGGCCTGGAGGCTGTCAGAGGGAGAGCAGGCACAGTCCTGTGCGGTCTACTCACAGGCTGGCCACACAATAAGCCAGTGAAATCCAGAGAAGGTTCAAGTGGGGTGTGAGAGAGGCCCCATGCTTGGAATCCAAATGAGAACTTCCTGTTTCTGCTCCTCCCTTTCCAGGACAAACAGGACTCCATGCAGCCTGAGGGGGGTGGTCAGCATGGAAGAAGGGCTTTGGGACTTGAGAAGGCCCCCAGAGAGGCCGAGAGGGAGGCTTTGCTGCTTGGAGACCAACTCCAGGCTGTGAGGTTCTGGCGGCTGCCTTGGCTGGATCAGACAGGCCTAGCCTGGGTGACATTTCAGGGTGCTGATATGGATCTGGGGCAAAGGGGGTTGGGGAGCCCACAGAGTCTGCCTTGAATTTGATCCTAGGTCCAGGAAGTGTCCTTCAGAACAGTAGGGGCTCCTGGAAAGAAATGGAAGGACTCGGCAGACCCCAGGAAAAGCAGTGGGCTTGAGCAAGCCCTGCAGGCCACCGCTGAGGGAAGGAGGGGCCCTCTCTCCAAGCCTGTGTGAGTCTGTCACTGCCGGACTCTCGTTTCCAGAGCTGGCTGCTCAGGGACCCGGAACCTGTGGGCGAGATATTTGTGGGATAAGCAAGTGGAGAAAGCTGAACTATGGCCACTTCGGGGCCCCAGGGGTGTAACAGGCTGACAAACCTGGTTACGCCTTCACCGTGGATTTCTTACTAGAGAAAGTAAGCAAGCTCCGAACGGAAAAACATGCCCTCTCGTTGCCAACACCCGCCTAGCTTCTAGACTTTTGTGCTCAGCTCCATCACACCCAACACCCACCCGGAACAAACATTTTGTGACACCCCCTTTACTATTCTGAAATAAATGCATAGGTGATATTACCTACTATATACATAGTTTCAAGTGTCCAAACTGTCCAAACATTGAAAACGTCCAAAGAAGGCCTCACAGTCAGAGGAGAAATCGAGGGAGAGCGGTGCGTGATGTGCGTGATGAGAGGCCAAGTGTCGGTGAGGTGGTAGGTGTTCAGGCACGACTGCCCTGGGGGCAGAATGAGGGCCAGATGTTTGCGTGTGGATGTGAAGTCACTGTGACCAGCAAGGCTACAACTGCAGTGCATCTGGCATGGAAATACCTCAAAGGGCTTCACTCTTAGTAGTTTTCCAAAATGTGAGCAGCTATTGGAAAAGTTCTAAGCAACAGAAAGGTCCACCCTCCCTGGATCAACACAGTAGTTGCTGTATTCCCGGAGGGGTTGTCTTGGAGGGCAGCGAAGTCACTCAGGATACTGGCAGAACCTGGGGCCTGGGAGTGGAGAACAGTAGACCCTGTTTAAAATCATCAAAAGATGAGAAACGGTGTGTAAACAACCCCCCAGGAGGAGTTTAGGAACTTCGTGGGGGCATTTTTGGTTGCCCAATAATGAAGGGGTGTCCTTGCATTTTGTGGTCAGGGGCCAGGGATGCTGGATGCTCTGCAAACTCAGGACCATCCTGTCCGGTGGAGAGTTGCCCTACATCCTGCCCAACGCGGGAACAGCCTGCCGGACTGTCATGCAAGTAAGTAACCTGTTTACAATGACTTGAACCTAGACCCTGACTCTGTGTCACATGGCACTGCAGTGTGCAGTGCCCTCAAACGGTGTGGCCTGGGAGCTGTCACCTCTGAGTGGATGCAGCAAATGCTGCCAGCACTGTGCATGCACAAAGGGAGCCCAACCTGGGCCCGCCTCTGGAACACAGCAAGGGAGCTGGGCATCTGGACAGCCCCATTGTGGATGAAGAGCCCACTGGGGAACACGTAAAAATCAGTCTGGGGGTTCTCCTAACCTGGCCTTCAGGTCCTGATTACAGAGGTGCCAAATGATTTGATTGAGATTGGGGCACTTCCCCAGTGGAGAGTCAGTATGAGACAGCACTCCCCAGTGTATACAAGAGCTATCGGAAGGCACTGTCCTCAGAAGGCAGCTTTGCTCATAGCAGGTTCAAGGTTCCCTCCATCGCCTACCCTCAGCAGAAGGGCAGCACGTCCAGGAAACAGCTACTCAGGAGAAGACAGAGGAATAGACTAAGAGGGAGAGAGAGATGCAAAGCACCGGCTGCAAAAAGTAAAGAATGCAAGCAAACCCGTCATGCGATGGTGGGGCAAATACTGCATTTGAACGAGTGGCCGTTTCTTTCTTCTTGGTGGTGGCGCCTGCTGCTCCTCTGGGGTATGCCTCCTGAACTCTGAAGACATCTTGGTGTGAAGGTCATGGACTTCCCTCGGATCCTCAAGGACAGGTGTGCCGCTCAGGTTTGGCCAATCAGAAGGCCCCTTTCTCTCTGACAAAGTGATCAGGCCAGGGGAGTCATGTGACTTAAACTGGACCAATCACCCATTGTCTAGAGTTCTGCAAACACACAAATGCTGAGAAAAACAAATGCTTTTCCCCTGGTGTTGCTAAGCTGAGAACATATGAATTTGGAACTGTCGGCACCCATCTCCTCTGGCAACATGAAGGAAATCCATCTAGAGCCGGCAAGGAGAAGTTCAACACACAGAGGAAGGTGGAAGGAGCCCTGCTGCCATTGAGCAGGGCCCCGGGTCCAGCTGGGCACAACGCTGGAGCTGCCCACGAGCTTCCCACTGGAACAAGCCGAGGGATCCATATCCCTTTTCTTCTTTTTCTGCTGGAGCTAGTTTGGGATGGATTCTAACTGGAAGAGTCCCAACTTCTACAAATAGCTTTAATTTATCCATTCATTCATCAAATGTGCATTGAATGCTCATCACATACCAGGCATTGTCTTACATATCCTAGAGCTAGGAGAGTGAACAAGTGACTTTGACCCCTGACCTCAAGGAGCTTACCATTCTTGTGGGAGAGGCAGAGTAGGACAGTTCCACAATCAATTATTCTTCGTAATAATTCTAAGAAGTGCTATGCATGAAGGAATACCTGTAGAATTAAGGTCTGTGAGGGCAGGAACCTTTGTCTCTTTTTCTCACTGATGTGTCCCTAGGGTCTAGAACAGTGCCTGCCACAGAATGGACATGCAATCAACACTTACTGAAAAAAAATGAACAGAAAGGCAAAGTTCTGGACATAACAGAGTGGAGGTGCGAGAGTCAGGGAGTTTTCCCGGGCAGCAACAAGTAAGCTGAGATCTAAAGAACACACAGAAGTTGGCAGAAGGGCAGAAAGTGCGAAGGTGGGGCAGCGGGAGCAGGCGTATCTGAGGAAGGAAGAGGAGGCCAGCATGGCAGGAGCCCAGGGAACAAGGGGGAATGAAGTAGTGGGAGAGGAGGCAGGGGGTGGGGGCATTCAACAGAGGCTGCAATGGCCATGTCCAGGATTTGGATCCTATTCCCAGAGCACTGGGAAGCTAGTGTTCACAGCAGGGAACAAAGCGGTCAGGGACTTCACCCTCAAGGTTTGTAAATAGAACTAGAGAATGAAAAAGGAATAGGGGGCTGAGTGAAAGCAGAGAGACTAGTTTGAAGGTTGTTGCATTCAGCCCGGTGAGAGAGGATGGAAAGGAAGGCACAGCCAAGAGATATTTATCATCATTGCAATCAAATGCACAGAAGTAATACTCATATACCCAATAGGAAATGACTTCTGGAGCTGAAAAAATGATTGGGTAAATAAATCAATGAGTTCCAGGGAAAATTAATAAAAAATGCTATATGCCAGGACATATCCTAGTGATGAAAAAATTCTTCTTTTTTTCTAAGATGAAGGAAAAGTGTTACATGGACCCATACATTAAACGGGGTTGGCAAAGGGGAAATTCTAGGTTGGTCTTAGGCTTTGCCTCAGCATTTCTAAATGCTAGAACATAGGGAGTTTTGGGTGGAAAAGGTTATGACACAAGAATTCTGTATCCAGCAAAGCGTCACTCATGTGCAAAAACAACAGAAATATATGCCAGATTTAAAGAGAAGGATATAGAAAATGTACCACTCATGAGTTCTCCTAAAGTAAAAAACTTGGAGACACACTTTGACTGCTCAAGAGATGAATTAAAATTAAGAATTTGAAAATGGAAATATTATAACATAAAAGATTTGGTTGCAAGTATTAATACTGACCTAATCTATCATAAGAATTGAACAAAAAATGTATTCTTAAAAAAAGATATACATGATTGAAATGCAAGTTGAATTTATAAATTCCCAGTACATTTTAAAGGACTGGAACATGAGTGAGGAGGGAGTAAGGCAGATAAAGACCCACTAAAATCTTCATTTGACATAAAGTAAAGGAGTTAAGAGATACTGATTGTTCTTAACTTTCCTGATCTGAGAAATAGCGGTTTAAGAATATATTTGGTAAATATAAAAGTCATTCACTAGTAAAATTAAAAGACAGGATTCCTGCTCTGGCCAATGTGACTCAATTGATTGGACTGTCATCCTGTAGCCAAAAGGTTGCGAGTTCGATTCCCTATGAGGGTGCATGCCTGGGTTGCAGATCATTCCCTAGTCCAGGTGTGTACAATCCCCCAGTGGTCCAGGCACATGCAGGAGGCAACTGGTCAAGGCTTCTCTCTTGCATCAATATTTCTCTCTCTTTTCCTCTCTCTCTAAAAGCAATGAAAAAAATGTCCTTGGGTGAGGATAAAATAATAATAATAATAGCTATTATTATTTTTTAAAAAAAGGATTCCTACCTTTTAAATGATGGTAGGTAACAAAAAGAAAGCACAACATTCTCTATGGCAAAAAGCAGAAAGTAAAAGATTTCTAAGTAATAGAGATGCAATATGAAAAAAGGTTTTAAATATAATCTGGTATTAAGATTTCAAGTGACTTCAATAAAACAGGGGGAAGGAGGGGTGAGGAGTAGATTTCAGGTGTTCTAATGATCTTGTCTGGGGGGAAGTTATGAATTGATTTAATGTTTTAAAATATTTTATTTGTTTATTTTTAGAGAAGGGGAAGGGAGCGAGAAAGAGAAACTTTGACCTGATGCCTCTTGCACACAGGGGACCCGGACCACAACCCAGGCACGTGCCCTCACTGGAATCAAACTGGCGACCCTTTGGTTCTTAGGCTGGCACTCAATCCACTGAGCCACACCAGCCAGGGCTAATTTTTGACATTAATAGAAAAAATTTGTTTCACTATTCAACAAAATATGCAAGGACAACTACTAGGAGCATAGAAACAGAATGTAGAACTTCCAGACCACAAAAAGAACAAAGATATACTATTAAGCCCTCAAAAACAGTAAGGGGAGAAGAAATCAGGAAGCGTGGTCAACAGAAAATATAGAATAAAATAGCAGGCAAAGGTCCAAATACATCGGCAATCACAATAAACCATTATTTGCAAATGATATGATGGTCTCCCTAGGAAAGAAATAATAATCACTGTAAAACTATTAAAACCAAAGAAAATGTTCAGTAAAAAAACCATTCCATTTGTCTGCAGTCATCATTTAACAACAACTTTGAAATACCTAGGAATAAACTGAAAACAATGTGTGCAAGAAAAGGAAAGAGCAAACTACCCAATAGAAATATAAGCAAAGGTTATAAACAGTCAGTTCACAGAAAAAGAAAAATGGTCAATAAACATAAAAACATGTTCAACTTCACTAGTAATCAGAGATATGGAAATTGAAACAATATTAATATCAAAAACGAAAAATGGTTCTTCATATTTAGTGATGGTGTGGGGAAGCAGACATTCTCATAGGAATAAAAATCAGTAAATCATCTTTGTAGGGCAATTTTGGAATGTTTTAAATTTAAATGTCTTTTGACCCAGCAATTTTGCTTTCAAGAATCTATTCCACAGAAATATCAGCCCTTGTGCCAAGATACTCATTGCAGAATTGTTTATAATAACAAACAAGGAAGAGAACAAACACCTAAAAGTAGAGGAATGGGTTAAATTACAACATCTCCATATGTAAGAAAGTACCAGGCAGTTGCCTCTCTTTGCTGCTTAGGTGGATTTGCTCTTTCACCTTGAAAGAAACCTTCTCCATTCAGGAAGGATAGCCTTAGTGAGATCTATTATTCATGGCAGATCCACTATTTATGGATAGGTACCCCTCACCCTGAGAAAATGGTGAAATGAAACCTTATGAGGCTTCATAAAAGCAGGATTCTTGCATATGCCCTCGGAATGCGGAGGCTTGGGCCTCCAGGAAAAGGTAAACTGATTTGCATGAGAAGCCCCAAGCTCAAGAAGGAAGGAATGGTGATTACAGCCCTTCTCTGCTCTTTGATGTTAGGGTGGAATGCTGAAGTCTGCTGGTGGGAGGAACACCATGGTTTCCAATAAAGAAATCACCATGAAGGAAGGAAGAACCTGGGCTCAAAACAAGCATCTAAGAGATCATAGGGAAGGCTGTGCCTTTAGGCCTGAGTACCTCGGCATGGTATTGTTTAGGGGAAACTATAGTTGGATTGTTGCTATACTAAGAAAGACCCAGGCCAACAAGGTCATTGCCAGAGTGGAAAAGCATTCGTTGATTGTGGGGACCAGGTTCAATACAAGCACCTTGTAGTATGAACCGAAGAAAAACTGCTAGAGGCTTACGGGGCTCACAATGACCCACTTCCATGGAATGTCTGGCGAAGACATATAACTCCAGCGGCCTCAAGGCCCCTTGTTACATGGCTCCTAGAGCAAGGCCTCCAATCACTGCCCCTCACTACTCTGCTTCGGACACATCAGCCTCACTATTGCTTCCCAAACACGCTAGCATGTCCCTGCTGAGTGTTTTGCTCTTGCCACTGCCCGGAAAGTTCTTTTCTCATACAACTTCACATCTTCCAAGGCTGCTCAAACATCGCCTTTCGAGTCAGGCCTTTCATTTTTCACCCTTTGAAAACCTTTGATTCCCTTCCCCTCTCAAAGAGCTAGTACTCCTTATGGTGTTTCTTACTTAAATTTTCTCCACAGCGTTTAATACCTTACTTATTTATTTTGTTTATTTCTGATCCACCACTTCCCACCTTCCCTAGAATGTAAGCTCTATGAAGTCAAGGTTTGGGTTTTTTTTTATATGTTTGGTTCACTGATTTAGCACCAGGTTCTAGAACAGTGTTTGGCACATAGCAAGTACTCTATGAATATTTGATGAAAGGATAAGTAGATACTCATAGAAAAACTCTAAAATATGTAGTAAGTGAAAAAAAGCAGATTGCCAGATAACATGTATAGTATCATACCATTCATTGTATGTGTGTGTATGCGCATGTTTATAAAGGGTAAATAAAAAATCTTATAAAGAGGAAATTAGGAGGGGAGTAATTAAGTGATTTATTTATGTACAATAGTTAGTTAAAATTAATTTTCCCTTTGCATGCTTCTGTATCATTTGGTAATTTTAAAATATGAATATTTATTAGCTATATAATAAAACAGATCATAAATGAATAGTTTTAATAACTAATATTAAAAGGTAACAGTTCTGGAACAAGTCCTGACTTTGGGTATTGGGGTAGTAGTTTATATCAGATTAGTCCTCTTACAGATAAAAAATTATAAAACTCTGGCCAAAATATTTTTAAAAATTACTTGAAGCTATTGGAGAATGACAAAAGGCAGGCAGAAACGTGAGGGATCCGATTCTTGAAAGAAGTTAACCATGCTGGTGAGACTCATGTTCACATGGTTTCTCCACGCAGAGCAAGATGCCAGAGAGGAAGCAGAAGCCGCCTCAAGGAGGCACAGGGCAGAGGGTGGGGCTGTCAGAGCCGCAGGAAATTAAGGAGGAAACTCTGCAAAGGAGGGAGCTACAAAAGGGGATGCACTGAATCTGCACATAAATATTTCTCGGATCTTTGGCAGACTCCTAAACTACATGAGTGGAGAGGCTACAAAGAGGGGGACATAACAGCTGGGAGCCCAAAAGAGCTGAGCAAAGATTAATATCTATTATAAATATGGATGCCAGCATCCTCAACAAATTTTAACAGTCTGAATCCGGCAACATATAAAAAGAATTATACACCTTGGACAAGTGGGGATTTATTCCAGGAATGCAATCCAAATGTTAATTTAATGTCTCCAAACCAATTAATATGATATACCATATAAATATACAAAAAAACAAACAAACAAACCCAAAACTACATGATCATCTCAATAGGCACAAAAAAACACACCTGACAAAATCCAACCCCTTTTCATGGTAAAGCACTCAACGCACTAGGAACAGAAGAGAACTTCCTCAGTATTATATGGGACACTGATGAAAAGCCCACAGCTAACATTTAACTTAACGGTGAAAGACTGAATGTTCTCTCTCTAAAATCAGAAACAAGACAAGGATGTTCATTCTTGCCACTTCTATCCAACACTGTACTAGAGGTTCTAGCCAGGACAGTTGGGCAAGAAAAAAATTAATGAAATGCATCAAAATTGTTAAGGGAGAAGTAAATATATCTCTATGTGTAGATAACTTAATGTATGCAGAAAATTCTAAGGAATTCACTAAACAACTATTAGAACTAATAAATGGGTTAAGTAAGGGTGCAGGACTCAAATCATATACAAAAGTCAATTTTATTTTTATACACTAGCAATGAACTCTGAAAATGAAATTGAGAAAACAATTCTATTTACAATATCATCAAAATGAATACAGCCCTGGCTGGTGTGGCTCAGTGGATTGAGTGCTATCCTGTGAACTGAAAGGTCATTGGTTCAATTCCCAGTCAGGGCACATGCCTGGGTTATGGGTCAGGTCCTTGGCTGGGGGCATGTGAGAGGCAACCCATTGATTTTTCTCTTGCACATTGATGTTTCTCTCCCTCTCTCTCTCTCTCTGCCTTCCCCTCTCTCAAAAAATAAATAAATAAAAATCTTTTAAAAAAATCAACACAATACTTAGGTATAAATTTAATAAAATATTTGTAAGACTTTTACATGGAAGACTACAAAACATTGTTGAAGGAGATTAAAGGAAATCTAAATAAATTTTACAATTTCATTTTCATGGTTTGGAAGATTTAATATTGTTAAGATGGCAATACTCTCCAAATTGATCTAGAAATTCAATACAATCCTCATCAAAATTTCAACTACCTCTTTTGTATGAATAGATAAGATGATCCTAAAATCCACAGAGAACTACAGAGGACCCAGAATAGCAAACAAACAAACAAACAAACAAAAAACAACTTTGAAAACAGTGAAAAAAGTTGGAGGACATATACTTTCTAATTTTGAAACTTACTTCAAAGCTATAGTAATCAAAACTGTATGATACTAGTATAAGGAGTGCCATACAGATAAATGGAATAGAATTGAAAGTCTACAGAAGATTGATTTTCCACAAGGATGCCATGATCATTCAAAGGGGAAAGAACAGTCTTTTCAATAAATGGTGGTAGGACAACTGATTCTCCACATGCAAAAGAATGAGTTTGAACTCCTTGTCACACCAGGTATAAAGGTTAACTCAAAATGGACTTAAAATCTTAATGTAGGAGCTAAAACTATAAAACTCTTGAAAGAGACTTCAGGCTGAGATGGAGGCATAGGTGGAAACACTGTGTGTCCTTGCACAATACAAGGTTAAGGACAACAAAGATTTAGAAACAAAAAAAACCAACCAGATCTGACAGAAAATTGAACTGTAAGGAAGTTCGACAACCATTCATCCAGACCACTAGAAGGGGTAGAGTCGGTGGCCCACAGAGAGGGATCCTAGCAAGAGAAAGTGGTGGTTGGCAGTCCCAGGTGCACAGGTGGCGGCTAGCAGACCCCAGGCATGAAAGGCAGCTGGCTGACCGTGGACACACATTCACGCACATATAAACCAGGCAAAAACGGGGAGACAGACCGCGCAACCCAGGGCCCCAGCGCTGGGAAATAAAGCCTAAAAGCACTGATTGAAAACACTTGTGGAGGTTGAGGTGCCGGGAGAGACTCCCAGCCTCACAGGAGAGTACATTGGAGAGACCCACAGGGTCCTAGAGTGTACACAGGACCACTTGCCCAGGAATCAGCACCAGAAGGGCCCAGTTTGCTTGTGGGAAGCGGTGGAAGAGACTGAAATACGAGACAGCGGAGCAAGCGCCATTGTTCCCTCTCTGACCCCACCCTCCCCACAGCATCACAACCCAGCCACGTGAGTTGCCCCGCCCCAGTGAACACCTAAGGCTCCGCCCCTCATACATAACAGGCATGACCAGACCCCTCCCCAAAAATATGGCTCAAGTGGAAGAATAGATCAAAGCTCCAGAGCCAATATATCTAAGCAATCAGGAGATAGCTAACCTATCAGATGCACAGTTAGAAGCACTGGTGATTAGGATGCTCACAGAATTGGTTGATTTTGGTCACAAATTAGATGAACAAATGAAGGCTACACTAAGTGAAGTGAAGGAAAATGCACAGGGAACCAATAATGATAGGAAGAAAACGGACTCAAATCAATGGAGTGGACCAGAAGAAAGAGACAACTGAACAGAAAAAAATTAAGAAACAAGAATTCAAAAAAATGAGGAGAGGCTTAGGAACCTCCAGGACATCTTTAAACGTTCCAACATCTGAATTATAGGGGTACCAGAAGGGGAAGAAGAAGAGCAACAAGTGGAAAACTTATTTGAATGAATAATAAAGAACTTCCCCAATCTGGCAAAGGAAATAGACTTCCAGGAAGTTCAGGAAGCTCAGAGAGTCCCAAAGAAGGTGGACCCAAGGAGGAACACACCAAGGCACATCCTAATTACATTAGCCAAGATTAAAATGAAGGAGAGAATTAGGAAGCAGCAAGAGATAAGGACACAGTCACCTACAAAGGAGTTCCCATCAGACTGTCAGCTAATTTCTCAAAAGACACCTTCCAGGCAAGAAGGGGCTGGAAAGAAGTATTCCAAGTCATGAAAATCAAGGACCTACATCCAAGATTGCTCTATCCAGTGAAGCTTTCATTTAGAATGGAAGGGCAGATAAAGTGCTTCTCAGATAAGGTCAAGTTAAAGGAGTTCATCATCACCAAGCCCTTATATGAAATGTTAAAGGGACTTATCTAAGAAAAAGAAGATAAAAAATATGAACAGTAAAAGGACAGCAAACTCACAGTTATTAACAACCACACCTAAATAAAAGCAAACTAACAGGAACAGGAACAACTAGAACAGGAACAGAACCACAGAAATGGAGATCCCATGGAGGGTTAGCAACAGGGGAGTGGGAGGAGGAGAGAAGGAAAAAAGGTACTTAGAAAAAGTAGCATAGATGGTAAGTAGAAAATAGACAGGGGGAGGGCAAAAATAGTATGGTAAATGTAGAAGCTGAAGAACTTATGACACATGGACATGAACTAAGGGGGGGAGAATGTGGGTAGGAGGGGGGTGCAGGGTGGAGGGGAATGAAGGGTGGAAATGGGACAACTGTAATAGCATAATCAATAAAATAAAATTTTAAAAAATCTCTTGAAAGAATGTAGAGGAGGTAAATTTTTATAACTGTGGATTAGCAATGGTTTCTTTTTTTAATTATATTTTATTGATTATGCTATTACAGTTGTCCCATTTCTCCCCATCATACCCCTCCACCCTGCACACCCCCTCCCACCCACATTCCCCCCTTTAGTTCATGTCCATGTGTCACAGGTTCTTTAGCTTCTACTTTTCCCACACTATTCTTGCCCTCCCCCTGTCTGTTTTCTACCCACCATCTATGCTACTTATTCTCTGTATCTTTTCCCCCTCTCTCCTCTTCCCATTCCCCTGTTGCCAACCCTCCATGTAATCTCCTTTTCTGTGGTTCTGCTCCTGTTCTAGCTGTTGGCTTAGTTTGCTTTTGTTTTAGGTGTGGTTGTTAATATCTGTGAGTTTGCTGTCTTTTTACTGTCATATTTTTTATCTTCTCTTTCTTAGATAAATCCCTCTAACATTTCATATAATAAGGGCTTGGTGATGATGAACTCCTTTAACTTGACCTTATCTGAGAAGCACTTTATCTGCCCTTCCATTCTAAATGAAAGCTTCTCTGGATAGAGCAATCTTGGATGTAGGTCCTTGCCTTTCAAGACTTGGAATACTTCTTTCCAGCCCCTTCTTGCCTGTAAAGTCTCTTTTGAGAAATCAGCTGACAGTCTGATGGGAACTCCTTTGTAGGTGACTGTGTCCTTATCTCTTGCTGCTTCCTAATTCTCTCCTTCATTTTAATCTTGGCTAATGTAATTAGGATGTGCCTTGGTGTGTTCCTCCTTGGGTCCACCTTCTTTGGGACTCTCTGAGCTTCCTGGACTTCCTGGAAGACTATTTCCTTTGCCAGATTGGGGAAGTTCTCCTTTATTATTCATTCAAATAAGTTTTCCACTTGTTGCTCTTCTTCTTCCCCTTCTGGCACCCCTATAATTCGGATGTTGGGACATTTAAAGATACCTAAATTACAACCAACCAAGAAATAAAGAGGTAAATGGGACTTCATCAAAGTTAAAATTCTTTGCGCATCAAAGGACATTATCAAGAAAATGAAAAGACAACCAACAGAATGAGAAAATATTTGTAAATCATGTATCTGACATAGGACTTGTACCAAGAATAAATAAAGCACTCTTTTTTAAAAAAATATTTTATTTACTTATTTTTAGAGAGAGGGGAAGAAAGGGAGAAAGAGAGGGAGAGAAACATCAATGTGTGAGAGATAAAGAGATAAACCAATTGATTGCCTCTTGCATGCCCCCAACTGGGGACCTGGCCACAACATTGGCATGTGCCCTGATTGGAAATAGAACTGGCAACCTTTTGGTTTGCAGGCCTACATTCCATCCACTAAGCCATATCAGCCAGGGCTATATAAAGCACTCTTACAACTCAATAATGAAGAAAAATAACTCAATTTAAAAATTAGGTTATTTTTAACCTAAAATAACCCAAAAGATCTGAATAAACATTTTCCCAAAGATCTACAAATGCTCAGTAAGCACATGAATAAGTGTTTGACATCATTAGTCATCAGGAAAATGCAAATCAAGACCATAATGAGATATCACTTTACACCCACAAAGATGGTTGTAATAATAATTTAAAAAGGACAGTAACAAATGTTGGTGAGGCTGTGGAGAAATTGGAACCCTCATACAATATTGGTGGGAATGTCAGGTGGTGTAGCTGCTGCCAAAAACAGTTTGGCAGTTCATTAAAAAGTTAAATAGAGAGTTACTATATGACCCAGCAGTTCCACTCCTAGGTATATACTCAAGAGAAATAAAAACATAAAAATGTGTACGTGAATACCAGCATTATTCTTAATAGCCAACAAGTAGAAACAACTCAAATTTTCATCAACTAGTGAATAAATAAACAAAATGTGGCATATCCATCTAATGAAATCTTAATCAGGCATAAAAATGAATGACATACTGATCCATGTTACAACATGAATTAACCTTGAAAAATTATTATTAAGTGGAAGAAGTCAGGCACAAAAAGCCAAATATTTTATGATTTCATTTATATGAAATGTCTCAAACTGGCAAATTCATGGTAACAGAGAGCAGGTTAGCCTTCCAGGGATGGCAGAAGCAGAGACTAAGAAGTGGCTGCTAATGGTTGTGGGGTTTCTTTTTAAGGTGATGAAAATATTCTGGAGTTAGATGGTAGTTGCAGAGCTTTGCAAATATACTGAAAACTACTAATCAACTGTACACTTTAAGAAGGTACATTTTATGACATGTAAAGCCCATCTCAATTAAAAATAAGCAGATTGGACAAAACTGAGTCAAAGATTAGGGAACTTGAAGACAGGTCAATATAAATAATCTAAACTGAAGAGCAGAGATTTTTTTTAAAGGTTGAAAAGAAAGAGAACAGCTTAGTAGTAACCTGTGAGATAGCATCAAAGGGTAACACCAATGTAATTGATGTCCCATAAGAAGGAGGGAAATAGAATGGATCAGAAAACATTTTAATTCTATTTAGAGAAGTTTTGCTTGAAAATACTCTAAATTTGATTAGAAATACATAGCAAACTCAGATCCAGGAAGCTCAGATAAATACAAAGAAAATCACACCTGTGCACATCATAGTAAAACTGTTGAAAATCAAATATAACAAAGAAAAACCTTAAAAGCTGCCAGAGGAAAAGACACATTATATACAGAACAATGATGAAAATGTCAGCTGACTACTCATAGAAATAATAGAACCCAGAAGACAATGAAGTGTCTCTGTAAGTGCAGAGAAAAAAGATTGTCAACCTAGAATTCTATATCAAGTGAAATATATTTTTAAAATGAAAGTGAAGTAAAGACATTTTTAGATAAGCAAAAGCTGAAAGTATTAATTGCCCACAAACTATACAAGAACTACTAAAGGAAGTTCTTCAGGTGGAAGAGAAGTATTATCAGACAGAAAATTGGATCTACAGGGAGAAATAAAGGAATGGAAAGGATATATATATATATATATATATATATATATATATATATACACATTTAAAGGCAAAACAACTATTTTCATTTTAAAAATTCTTCAGAAGTCAATTGTTAACAGTAACCATGTACTGCGGTGTTTATAAAATATACAGAGGTAAAACATGACAATACCATAAGAGATAGAATGCGGTATAAATAGAATTGGATCATTGTATATTATCTTATATATATTGTGGTATAATATAAATTCAGCAAAAATTACGGTAAGTCATAGATGAATATTATAATACTTAGAGAAACCACTGAGTAACAATAGAAAGAGGGACAAGATGGAAGTGTAGGTAGATATGCTTTTTTTCTCACACAACAAAAGAAAGACAACAACAAATTTAAAAACAAAAAACAACCAAAGCTGCCAGAAAATTGAACTGTATGGAAGTTCAACAACCAAGGAGTCAAAGAAGAAACATTCATCCACACTGGTAGGAGGGGTGAGATGGGCAGTTCGGGCAGAGAGGATGGGCGGCAAGGTGATAGACCACAGTCCCATATTCACATGAGGATAAACCAGGAGAAACAAGTGGGGTGTGAGACAGACAGTGCAATCCAGGGTTCCAAGGCAGGCAATGTAAGTCCTCAGAACCTCTGGCTGTAAAAATCTGTGGGGGTTGCAGGGTGGAAGAAACTGCCAGTCTCACAGGAGAGTTTGTTGGAGAGATCCACAGGGTCCTAGAAACAAACCCACCCACCTGGGAATCAGCACCAGAAGGGCCCAATTTGCTTGTGGGTTGAGGGGGGAAGTGACTGAAAGTGGGGTGAGAGCTGAGCAAGTGGCATTGTCCCTTCTCTGACCCCTCCTCTACATACAGCACCACAACGCAGTGAAGTGCATTGCCCTGCCCTAGTGATTACCTAAAGCTCTGCCCCTTACAAAATAACAGGCATACTGATACAAACAAATATGGCCCAAATGAAAGAACAGATCAAAACTCCAGAAAAAGAACTAAGCGACAAGGAGATAGCCAACCTATCAAATGCAGGGTTCAAAACATTGGTAATCAGAATGCTCACAGAAATGATTGAGTACAGATGCAAAATAGAGGAAGAAGTGAAGACTATGACTATTGTAATACTTAGAGAAACCACTAAGTAAAACAAAGCACTAAGTGAAATAAAGAAAAACATACAGGGAATCAACACTGAAGGGAAGGAAACCAGGACTCAAATCAATGATTTGGAACAGAAGGAAGAAATAAACATTCAACCAGAACAGAATGAAGAAATAAGAATTCAAAAAAATATGAGTAAAGGCTTAGGAACCTTTGGGACAAGTTTAAACTTTCCAACATCTGAATCATAGGGGTGCCAGAAGAAGAGGAAGAGCAAGAAATTGAAACCTTATTTGAAAAAATAATGAAGGAAAACTTCCCCAATTCGGTGAAGGAAACAGACTTCCAGGAAGTCCAGGAAGCTCAGAGAGTCCTAAAGAAACTGAGCTCAGGGAGGAACACACCAAGATACATCATCATGGAATTACTGCGATTAAAGATAAGGAGAGAATCTTGAAAGCAGCAAGAGAAAAGGAGACAGTTACCTACAAAGGAGTTCCCATAAGACTGTGAGCTAATTTCTCAAAAGAAACCTTGCAGGCAAGAAGGGGCTGGAATGAAGTATTCAAAGTCATGAAAGGCAAGGACCTACATCCAAGATTACTCTATCCAGCAAAGCTTTCATTTAGAATGGAAAGACAGATAAAGTGCTTCCCAGATAAGGTCAAGTTAAAGGAGTTCATCATCACCAAGCCCTTATTATATGAAATGTTAAAGGGACTTATCTAAGAAAAAGATCAAAACTGTGAAGAGTAAAATGGCAACAAACTCACAATGATCAACAAATGGACCTAAAAAAAAAAACAACCTAAGCAAACAACAAGAACAGGAACAGAATCACAGAAATGGAGATGACATGGAGGGTTATCAGTGGGGATCAGGATAGGGAGAATGGGGGAAAAGGTACAGAGAATAAGAAGCATAAACAGCAGGTACAAAATAGATGGGGGGAGGTTAAGAATAGTATAGGAAATGGAGAAGGCAAAGAACTTACATGTACAACCCATGGACATGAACTAAGGTGGGGGATGCTGATGGGAGGTGGGGTACAGAGCAGAGGGGGAGAAAGAAGAGAAAAAAATGGGACAACTGTAATAGCATGATCAACAAAATACACTTAAAAAACAATAGAAAGAGGTATAGATAAAAAGCCTATAGAATTCAAAGCAGGCGTACTAATGGCCAATAAGCATGTGAAAAGATCTTAGCATCATTCACCATCAGGAAAATGCAAATCAAAACCACATTGAGATATCATTTCACACTCACTAAGATTGTTAAAATAAAAAAAGACAGACAAAAAGTATTGGCAAGGATGTGGGAAATTGGAATCCTTACACATTGCTGGTGGAATGTAAAATGGGTCACTATGGAAAACAATCTGGCAGTTCATCAAAAGTTTAAACACAGAGTTACCATAAGAACCCAACACTTAAACTCCTAGATATATATATATCCAAAAGAAATAAAAACTATGTTCACACAAAACTCACACACAAAAGTTTATAGCAGTATCATTTGTTATAGTCAAAAAGTTGAAACAATTTGGTGTCCTTCAACAAATGAATGGATAAACAGGACTTGGTATATTCATACAGTGGAATATTATTTGACAGTAAAAAAGTGAAGCATTGGCACATACTACAACACGGATGAACCTTGAAAGCATTATGCTAAACGAAAGAAGACAGATGAGAAAGGGTCACATATCGTATGATTCCATTTAGATGAAATGTCCAGATTAGGTAATTCTATATGGCACAGAAAGTTGGTTGAGTAGGGCTGGGAGAGAGCTGGTAGCTGAAGGAAGGGGAGCTAAAGGTATGAGGTGTTTTTGAAGGGGTGAGGAAAAGGTTCTAAAGTTGATTATGGTAATGGTTGTACAACTCTCTGAATATACTAAAAACCTTTGAATTGTATACTTTAGTTAGGTGAATTGTATGGCATGTGAATTACATATTCATAAAACTGTATTTTTAAAAATGCCAGCAGAGAAGACAAAAATGAAATACTAAAAATACTTGATAAATCCAAAAGAAGGCAGAAAACGAACCAGGAGAAAAGTTCTTTTAGGGAATAAATAGCAAACAAATAACAGGATGGTTAACTAAAGCCCAACCATATCCATAGTTGTATTAACTGCAATTGGATTAAATATCTTGATTAAAAGGTGGAAATGGACAGCCCTGGCCAGTGTGGCTCAGGTGGTTGGACGTCATCCTGCAAACCAAAGGGTGTCCCAGTCAGGGCACTTGCCTGGGTCATGAGTTTGGTCCCCAGTTGATGTCCTGGCAGGAGGCAAGTGATCGATGTTTCTCTCTCTCTCTTTCTCTCTTTCACTCTCTCTAGAATCAATCTTTTTTCAAAAGATAGAAATGGACAGACTTGATGGGGAAAAAAAAGAAGGACTCTTTAATTCTTCTTGAACAATGTTCTGGGATGCAACTAAGTTATTTTTAAACAGTTTGATCCTTTTAGATCTTGCTTTTATGATGTGCTATGTAGGTCTGCAGAAGTGCTCAGTCTAAGGCTAATTATTCCCCACTCTGAGTCATTCTACATATTGCCTGGGTGCTCTGTCCAATGCCGGCTGAATTTAGAATTTTCCAGTCTGGCTTGTGTGAGTGCCAGGCATCATTCTTTCTAATCCTTTTGATGGTTCCTTCTCCAGTCTCAGAGAGTTTCTTCACACACATCTTTTGACCAGTCCTCTGCTGAAAACCGGAGTGGGATCCTCTGTAAATCCTCAGGGTCCCCCGCCTCTGCAGCTCTACTCTTTCTCACATTCTGTCCTATAAACTCGACGTGCCTTTGTCTCCAGACTCTCAGTTTCATCTTCTCAACTCCGGGCATCTCTAGGTTGTGTCAAATTTCCCCTGACTTATGCTATGTCATGCAAATTCTCCCAAGGCCGTAAGTTGGGGCAACCACAGGGCTCCCCTCATTGTTTCCCATCTCCTAGGGATCACTGTTCTTTATTGCCTGATGTCCAGTGTCTTTAAAACTTCTGTGTCACGCACTGTGTCTGTTTTTGTTTGTTTGCTGTTTGTTGGAAGTGAGAGGGTAAATCTGGTCCCTGTTACTCTATCTTGGCTGGAAGTGTAAGAAAGCTGGTGCAGCCAATTAATATCAGAAAAAATAGACTTACTGGAGCATTATTAGAGATAAAGATGCCATTTCTTAGTGCTAAAGGATCAACTTCTTAAGAGAGAGGGGTTTGAAATCTCCAATGATTGTGGTTTTGACTTCTTCCAATAGTTCTGTTAATTTTTGCTTCACGTATTTCAAAGCTCTGTTATTTGGTACTGTTTTGAACTGAATATTTGTGTTCCCCCCAATTTATATGCTGAAGACTTAACCCCCAAAATGATGGTTTTTGGAGGTAGGGCCTTTGGGAGGTAATTAGGTTAAAATGAGACCATGAGGGTGGGCCCACTATGGGTTTAGTGTCCTTATAAAAAGAGGAAAAGACCAGCGCTCTTCCCCCAGCATGTGAGGATATGGCAAGAAGGGTTACTGGCCCAGAAGGGGGCTCTTCCTAGGCACTGAGTCTTCTAGCACTTTGGTGCTAGACTTCCAGCCTTCAGAATGGGGAGAAATAAATGTATGTTGTTTAAACCACCCCATCTGTGGTATTTTTTTTGGCAGCCTGAGCTAATTGACACAAGTACATGTACATATCTTAAATTGTTATGTTTTCTCAGTAATGGATAGAACAAGTACAATTAAAATAATAAAGATACTAAAAATCTGAACATTATCAACCATTTTGACCTAACTGACATTTATAGAACACTGATTCAACAACTTTACAATACATTTTCTTTTCAAGTGTACAAAGGACATTTACCTAGATAGACCTTGTGCTGAGCAATAAGACATGTCTCAACAAATTCCAAAGGACTGAAACCATACAGAGTATATTCTCTGATCACTGTGGAATTAAATTAGAAACAAACAAAAATAAAATTAAAAAAAACAGAAAAATCCCCAAATATTTGGATATTAAAAAGCATGTTTTTTTTTAAGATTTTATTTATTTATTTTTAGAGGGTAAGGGAAGGAGAGAGAGAGAAATATCAATGTGTGGTTGCCTCTCATGTGTCCCCTGCCAGGAACTGGCCTGCAACCCAGGCATGTGCCCTGACTGGGAATCGAACCGCGATCCTTTGGTTCATAGGCCTGCGCTCAATCCACTGAGCTACACCAGCCAGGGCTAAAAAGCATGTTTTTAACTTGAAGATCAATAAGAAATTACAAAGGATACTAAAAAATATTTTGAATTGAATGATAATGAAATTATAACATGAAAATTGGAGGGATAGAGCTAAAGCAACACTTAGAAGGAAATGTATAACTTTAAATGTTAATGTTAGAAAAGAAGAAACTTTTAAAACCAATTATCTAAGCTTTTTCTTTAAGATACTAGAAAAAGAAGAGCAAATTATACTCAAAGTAAGGAGGATAAAGGAAAAAACAGAGGTAAGAGTAGAAATAAATGAAAGAGAAATAGATAAATACAGAAAAATCAACAAAAAGAACAAATTATTGATATGTTCAATAACATGGATTGAATCTTAAGCATGTTAAGTGAAAGAAGCCAGAACAATGTGGCAATCTAGCCCAATGCTTGTTTTTCTATGACCTTGAGCTAAGAATGTTTTTTTTTTTTTTTACATTTTTAGAAGGTTATAAAGAAGAAGAAAGAAGAGGAGGAGAAGCAGTAGTGATGGAAATCATATGTAGCCTGTAAAGCCTAAAATACTCATATCTGTCCCTTTATGAAAAGTTTTCCAACGTATAATCCACACAGACTAAGCTATGGCAACAGAAATGAAAATAGTGGTTACCTCTTGGGGAGAGGTGACTGGAACAGGGCACCAAGGAATGCTCTTGTGTAATGGAAGTGTTTAATATTTTGATCATGATGATTACTTGGATATATATTCTTGTCAAAACTCATTAAAATTTGAGCATTTTATTGTATACAAATTTTACCTTGATAAAAGAAGTGGGAGGTATTTTTTCCTTCCATGAGTTGTGTTCACTGATTAAAATTTAAAAAGCATTAAAAATATATGTTTAACTTGCCTCTCTGTATCTTTCCTTCTAAGTAGAATTGATATTTTTAAATAAAGAGCTTTGTTCTAGAGATCTTCTTTGATATATTTAGCTTGATTGAGAGCTAATCAAATAAAAAAGTGTTTATAGAGCTTCAGAAATTATTGTTCCTTGCGATTGTCTAGTCAAGTAACAATTTAACATGATTGAAAATATAAATTTAGACTTCCGGTCAAGATGGCAGCGTAGGTAGGCATGGCTTGCCTCTTTGCACAACCACACAAAATTACAACTAAAATATATAACAACCATCACTCACAACCATCAAAAATTAAGTTGAATGGAAGTCTGAAAACTAAGGAATTAAAGAAACCACATTAATCCAGACTGGTAGGAGGGGCACAGATGTGGAATGGGCTGGTCCCTCATCCACGTGTGGTGGATAAAAATTTGGGAGGGTTATCTCAGAGCAAGGAAACCCAACCCCACATCAGGATCCCGAGCTCAGAGTTCCAGTGACAGGAAGGTAAGTCCCTACAACTTCTAGGTACAAAAACCAGGAGGCATTGAGTTGGTGGAAAAAACTTCTGAAGCCCCAAGCAGTTCCTCTTAAAGAATCCACACATGAACTCACCCGCTCAGATTCCCTCCCTCTGAGCTCTAGCACTGGGGTAGCAGCTTGAAAGGCAACAGTGACATATAGGGAGGAACTAAAGTGGCTGCCATCAAAGTGAGCAGAAGCTATTGTCCCTTTTCTAAACACTGCCCTCACAGAGTCAGCAAGCTGGTGCCATATCTGAGACTCCATCAACCTGGCTAACACTGTTTGACCCACCGTGGAGATCCCCAGAGATTCTGCCCCACCTAAATTACAGGCCCACTCAAGCTGCTTTTCCATATAAATGGCTGGTCTTGGCTCATGCTTCACAACTTCCTAAAATCCTTTCAACTAAGAAACAGCTGGCCTCAGTGAGCCCCAGGCCTGGCACTAGCAGCACCTGGCCTAGATTCACAGCTTGGCTTTACCTGGGAATCTCCAAGCCCAGCACAAGTAGCAGCCATCTCAGATTGCTTTATAGCTCAGGCAGGGTGGCTCAAGGCAGAACATAGGTGGGGCTAAACTTGGCTTGCAACGCCCAGGAAGTCCCAGGGCCAGGGCACACAGTGGACAGCTACAGATCATGTCAGAGCACCACCATCCTGCCCCTGCACAGCTGATCCTCCACGGAGGTCAAAGGCTGGTGGTCAGCGGTCACAGTCAAACCTTGCAGATGACTGACCTGGGTAAATCCCTCCCATTGATCTGCCAACAGCAACTAAGGCTCAACTACAAGAGGAGGGCGTACTCACCCCACACAAAGGGCTCACCTTGAGTACCCAGCTTGGGTGATAGGAGAGGTTGTGCCACTGTCCCTATAGGACACCTACTACATTAGGACACACTACCAACACACAGAGTCAATGCAGCTCTACCTTATACATAGAAACAAACACAGGGAGGCTGCCAAAATGAGGAGACAGAGAAACATGGCCCAAATGAAAGAACAAATTAAAACTCCAGAAAAAGAGCTAAATGAAATGGAGATAAGCAATCTATCAGCTGCAGAGTTCAAAACACTGATTACAAGCATGCTCAAGGCACTTAGCAAGGACCTCAACAGCATAAAAAAGATCCAGTCAGAAATGAAGGATACACTAATTGAAATAAACAATTTATAGGGAAACAACAGTGGAGTGGATGAACCTGAGAATCAGATCAATGATATGGAACATAAGGAAGTTAAAAACAACCAATCAGAACCAGAAGTAAAAAGAATCCACCCTCCAGTTCCCTTGCCCATTGGATCTGAACACCAGTCTTGGTGGTCGTAAAAGGAGGGAAAGTAACACTGAAGCTGGCCTCACAGCTCTGTAGCATGTGGGCTAGTTTCAAACAAGGTAAAAAAAAAAAAATCCAAAAAAATAAGCAGTAAAAGCAGTCAGTCTCTGGGACAAGTTCTAGAGGTCCAACATTCACATCAAAGGGGCGCTCGAAGAAGAGAAAGTAAGAAATTTGAAATCTATTTGAAAAAAATAATGAAAGAAAACTTTCCTAATTTGGTGAAGGAAATAGACATGCAAGTCCAGGAAGCACAGAGAGTCCCAAACAAGATGGATGCAAAGAGGTCCACTCCATGACACACGATAATTAAACTGGTTAAGGTTGCCCTGGCTGGTGTGGCTCAGTGGATTGAGCACCAGCCTGCAAATCAAAGTGTTGCTGGTTTGATTCCCAGTCAGGGCACATGCTTGGGTTGCTGTCCAGGTCCCCAGTGGGGGGCATGTGAGAGGCAACGGCAAATTGATGTTTCTCTCCCTCTCTTTCTCCCTCCCTTCCCCTCTGTCTAAAAATAAATAAATACAATCTTTAAAATATAAAAATAATAAAATGGTTAAGGTTCAAGATAAAGAGAGAATTTTAAAAGCAGCCAGAAAAAAGAAGTTAGTTACCTACAGGGGAGGTCCCATAAGACTGTTAGCTGATTTCTCAAAAGAAACTTTGCCAGCTAGAAGGGATTGCCAAGAAATATTCAAAGTCATGAAAAGCAGGGACCTACAGCCAAGATTGCTCTGCCCAGCAAAGCTATCATTTAGAATCAAAGGGCAGATAATGAGCTTCCCACACAAGAAAAACTAAAGGAGTTCATCAACACCTAACCATTATTATATGAAATGTTAAAGGGTCTTATTTAAGAAAAAAATCAAAACTATGAACAATAAAATGGCAAAAAATACAAATCTATCTACAATTAAGTCTAAAAAACAAACTAAGCGAACAAGAACAAAGACAGAATCATGGATACAGAGAGCATTTTGATGTTTACCAGATGGGAGGGGGGTTACAAAATGGGGAACTGGTGAAGAGGTGAGGGGATTAGGAAGTACAAATAGGCAGTTACAAAATAGCCATGGGGATGCAAAGTACAGTATAGGAAATGGAGTAGCTAAAGAACTTATACGCATGACCTGGACATGAACAATGGCGTGGGGATTGCCTGAGGGAGCGGGGGATGCTGGATGAAGGGGGGCAAAGAGGGAACAATTGGGACAACTGTAATAGCATAATCAATAAAATATAATTAATATAAATAAATAAAGTGAAAAAAGAAAATATAAATTTATGTTGTGAAAACTGCAACAGATATTCTCTCTCTAACGTCTCTGTTTGTGAAAGGGTCTGAGCTCTGCGTTCTCCCCATTTACATTAAAATTTATGAAAAACACGGGGTAGATCATTTTGTAACATCCTCTGTTTTCCATCCACTGGTATGAATTTGGCTGAGAGAAAATTGACTTGGTCTGTAAACTGATTTTAAATTATACCCCAGCGTGATTTCTAGTTTTGAGAATCCAAAGTTATGAATTCTTCCTTCTTTCAAATGTATGATTTTTAATGCAAAATGCTGTTGACCCAAGCTTTCTTCATCTGTATGTCAGAAAACCTAGCTCCCTTTTGCCTCTGATCAAATGATAAAATTGGATTGTTAGAAAAAAACTTCATTATATAGATTTTGAGAATTTTTTTATTTATTCATAAAGCAATACACAGGAGTAAAAAACTCAGTCACTAAAAAGACCAGAAATATTATCGTTTTTATTTTAGGGATATTTCACTTAAAAGTAGGTTTCCATGACTCTTTTAGATATCCAGCTGGCAATGAGCAATAGAAAACAGGGAGGAAACATTGTTTTAAAAGTTGATTTAAAGACACCACTTCTGAGAAAAAATGAGAAACCCTGAAAATGGTATTGGAGTCCTTAGACCTCTGCCTCACACCACGTATAAAAATAAACTCCAGATGGGTAAAAAAATGTAAATAATCTATTGCCTGCTGTCTGGAGAAACCTTCTTAGTATAAAACATTTAAAATGCTGGATGAGCCCTGGCTGGTGTAGCTCAGTGGATTGAGCGCAGGCTGTGAACTAAAGGGTTGTGGTTCGATTCTCAGTCAGGGCACACGCCTGGGTTGCGGGCCAGGTCCCCAGTGGGGGCCACGTGACAGGCAACTACACATTGATGTTTCTCTCCCTCTCTTTCTCTTTCCCTTCCCCTCTCTCTAAAAATAAAGAAATAAAATATTAAAAAAAAAGAAATTGCTAAAAATTAAAAATAAATAAATAAATAAATAAATAAAATGCTGGATGAAATACAAAAAAGCATTTTTCTTTTTAAAGGCATGGCAATGGCAATGGCAACGTTGTCAGAAGAGGAATGGAAATTATCAGAAACAAGAAGAAAGTTCTATTTCAGAAAAAGCCAGCTGGAGCTGGTGTTTGTGTGGGGACAGCTGTCTGTCGATGGTGGCTTAGCAAAATGCAGAGGACAGGAATTGAAACTTGAGGCCCGAAAGGGTAGGGACATTGTACTGGAAACCTCCACAGAAAGCTGGGATTCCCTGTGGATGAACTGGAAGAATGCCAATAACAGAAAAAGACAATGACGACATGTGTCTCGAAATGCGGGGCTGTGTTCTCTGGGAAGTGATGCCTCATAACTGCACGTTTGAAAAAAAAAACAACCTCAAGCCTAGAATTTAGTTCAAGTGATTCTGGGTTTGTAGTGCCCCCAACTGCCTAGCAGAAGCAAATGAGAGGGTTTTTTTTTTTTTTTTTTTTTCTAGGAAGAACCCATTTTCACCCAGGCCTCAATTCCCACAGAGAAGTGTCCAAAGAATATGAGTCCATGCACACACTCCTCAAACAGAAGAGGCAATGGAACCCTCTGTGTGAATCAGCAGAAATGATGCACGGTCAAATCAGGCCCACCCATAAGAGAGCTACTGGATTTATCAGATACAAAACATAAAATATGTTTTTAATATGTTCAAAGAATACAAAAGACATAGAAAATTTGACATAGGAGCAACAGACCTCCAGGAAGGACTAGATAGAGTTGAAAGGGAAACCAAACAGAACTCCTGGAAATTAAAAACAAAGTGGAAAAATAGAAGGGTTAAAGGGTAGATTATAAGCAGGTGAAAAGAGAAGATAAATCTAGGAAAGTACCCAGATCGCATTAAGAAGAGGCAAATATAGTGAAAATGTGAAAGATTAAGAGGGATGGAGGAGCAACTGAGAAGGTCTTACATAAACCTTATTAGGAATTCTAGAAGGGAACAGGAGCTGCAACATTCAGAGATTATGGGTGAGAATTTCCAAAACAGATCAGAGATACCAATGATCGGTAAGCGATTCAGAAAGACAAACAATTTCCAAACAGGATAAATAGGAGAAAGAGAGAAAAGTGGATCATGACAAGGGGTCTAGAATTAGACCAAAAGCTCTCTTTTCAAAGCAGCCACAATGGAAGTCAAAAGATGGGGGAATATTATCTGCAAAGTGCTGGGAGAAAGTGATTACTGTTTAATTATACGCTTAGCGAGATTGACTTTCAAAAGTGAGGGCAAAATAAAGGCATTTCTGGACAAACAAAAACAAAGCAATTTCCATCAAGTGACTAAAGAGGCTGCCAAAGGTTAAGCACGTGAAATACTCATCTCAGCAGTCATTAGGGAAACGGAAATCAGAGCCACAACGACAGCGTTACACACCCACTGGAAGAGCTACAGTTTAAAAAGACTCACAGACCACATCAAGTGCTCATGAGCAAGGGGAGCAAATGAAACTCTCACACACTGCCGATGGAAAACGTGCCGTGGTACAGCCACCCTGAAGGACAGTTCAGCAGTGTCTTAAAAAGTTAAACACACACTTACCATATAATCCGGCCATTCCAGTCTTCGGTATTTACATAAGAGAAAAGCAAACATATCCATACAAACACTTGTACTAATGTTTATCCCAGCTTTGTCTGCAATAAACCCCCCCCCCCGAAAACAACCTGAAGTCCATAAAGAGGTGAACAAACAAATAAATGACGGTGATCCATACAATGGAGCACTAGTTAGCAGTGAAAAAGAAGGCACTTTTGATGTGCAGAGAGTGAGGCACACAGCATGATTCTGCTGAAAGAAGCCAGACCAAAAGAGTACACACAATATCATTCTTTTTATAGAAAATTCTAGAATATGCAAAAAAATTCTTCAGTGACAAGAAAACAGGTCAGTGGTTGCTAGGGATGAGGCAGGGGGAAGGAGTGGCTGGAGGGAGTGATCACCAACAAACATAAGGAAACATTTTTGGGGTCTTTAAATAATGTGTATGATTTGATAAGTTCTGACATCACCATCACTACAATTAAAGAGAGAGTCAGGCTGAAGGGAATGATCCAGGATGGGAGCACAGCAATGCAGGAAGAAATGTGAAACCCTACATACGTACTCACACACACACATATGTAGTGTGTGTTTAAATGAACATTGATTGCTTAAAATGACAACAATAATGTCTTCTAGAATTTAAACAGTTGTAGAAATAAAATGAATAACAAAAACTGCACCAAATGTGGGGAGAGAGAGGTAAGTGGAATTAAACTCTTGGGGGATCGGAGAACTGGTCAGTATTTTATAAAATGACCCTCGATTGAGATTTCTCTTTTGTTCTCATGATTAGATTGGAATTGTCTGTTTTGGAGTGGAGGAACACAAAGGTCAAGTCTCATTTTCTTTTCTTTTTTTAAAACACACTTTATTGATGATGCTATTACAGTTGTCCCATTCCCCCCTTTCACTCCCCTCCACCCTTCACCCCGCTTCCACCCACATCCCCTCCTTTAGTTCATGTCCATGTGTCATAAGTTCTTTAGCTTCTACATTTCCCACACTATTCTTGCCCTTCCCCTGTCTATTTTCTACATACCATCTATGCTACTTATTCTCTGTACCTTTTCCCCCTCTCTCCTCCTCCCACTCCCCTGTTGCTAACCCTCCATGTGATCTCCATTTCTGTGTTTCTGTTTCTGTTCCAGGAAGCACAGAGAGTCCCAAAGAAGGTGGACCCAAGGAGGAACACACCAAGGCACATCATAATTACATTAGCCAAGATTAAAATGAAGGAGAGAATTCTAGAAGCAGCAAGGGATAAGGGGACAGTCACCTACGAAGGAGTTCCCATCAGACTGTCAGCTGATTTCTCAAAAGAAACTTTACAGGCAAGAAGGGGCTGGAAAGAAGTATTCCAAGTCATGAAAATCAAGGACCTACATCCAAGATTGCTCTATCCAGCAAAGCTGTCATTTAGAATGGAAGGGAAGATAAGGTGCTTCTCAGATAAGGTCAAGTTAAAGGAGTTCATCATCACCAAGCCCTTATTATATGAAAAGGGACTTATCTAAGCAAAAGAAGATAAAAAACAGGACAGTAAAAAGACAGCAAACTCACAGATATTAACAACCACACCTAAAACAAAAGCAAACTAAGCCAACAGCTAGAATAGGAGCAGAACCACAGAAATGGAGATCACATGGAGGGTTGGCAACAGGGGAGTGGGAGGAGGAGAGAGAGGGAAATGGTACAGAGAATAAGTAGCATAGACAGTGGGTAGAAAATAGACAAGGAGAGGGCAAGAATAGTGTGGGAAATGTAGAATCTAAAGAACTTATGACATATGGACATGAACTAAAGGGGAGAATGTGGGTGGGAAGGGGGGTGCAGGGTGGAGGGGAATGATGGGGAGGAAATGGGACAACTGTAATAGCATAATTAATAAAATATAATAAAAAAGAAACCATTGCCTAATCCACAGTTATAAAAATTTACCTCCTCTATTTTCTTTCAAGAGTTTTTTAAAATTTTATTTTATTTTATTGATTATGCTATTACAGTTGTCCCATTTCCACCCTTCATTCCCCTCCACCCTGCACCCCCCTCCCACCCACATTCCCCCCCTTTAGTTCAGGTCCATGTGTCATAAGTTCTTTAGCTTCAACTTTTCCCACACTATTCTTACCCTTCCCCTGTCTATTTTCTACCCACTGTCTATGCTACTTATTCTCTGTATCTTTTCCCCCTCTCTCCTCCTCCCACTCCCCTGTTGCTAACCTTCCATGTGATCTCCATTTCTGTGGTTCTGCTCCTGTTCTAGTGGTTTGCTTAGTTTGCTTTTGTTTTAGGTATGGTTGTTAACAACTGTGAGTTTGCTGTCCTTTTACTGTTCATATTTTTATCTTCTTTTTCTTAGATAAGTCCCTTTAACACTTCATGTAATAAGGGCTTGGTGATGATGAACTCCTTTAACTTGACCTTATCTGAGAAGCACTTTATCTTCCCTTCCATTCTAAATGAAAGGTTTGCTGGATAGAGCAATCTTGGATGTAGGTCCTTGATTTTCATGACTTGGAATACTTCTTTCCAGCCCCTTCTTGCCTGTAAAGTCTCTTTTGAGAAATCAGCTGACAGTCTGATGGGAACTCCTTCGTAGGTGACTGTCCCCTTATCCCTTGCTGCTTCTAGAATTCTCTCCTTCATTTTAATCTTGGCTAACATAATTGTGATGTGCCTTGGTGTGTTCCTCCTTGGGTCCACCTTCTTTGGGACTCTCTGAGCTTCCTGGACTTCCTGGAAGTCTATTTCCTTTGCCAGATTGGGGAAGTTCTCTATTATTCGTTCAAATAAGTTTTCCACTTGTTGCTCTTCCTCTTCTGGTACCCCTCTAATTCGGATGTTGGAATATTTGAAGATGTCCTGGAGGTTCCTAAGCCTCTCCTCATTTTTTTTTTTTTTTGAATTCTTGTTTCTTCATTCTTTTCTGTTTGGTTGTTTCTTTCTTCCTTCTGGTCCACTCCATTGATTTGAGTCCCAGTTTTCTTCCCATCACTATTGGTTCCCTGTGCATTTTCCTTCATTTCACTTAGCATAGCCTTCATTTGTTTATCTAATTTGCGACCAAAATCAACCAATTCTGTGAGCATCCTGATCACCAGTGCTTTGAACTGTGCATCTGATAGGTTGGCTATCTCTTGGTTGCTTAGATGAATTGGCTCTGGGGCTTTGATTTGTTCTTCAGCTTGAGCCATATTTTTTTTTTGTGGGGGGGGGTCTGGTTGCGCCTGTTACATAGTGACAGGTGGAACGTTAGGTGTTCACCAAGGCGGGGCAACCCAGTGGCTGGGTAGTGATGCTGTATGTGGGGGCAGGGTGAGAGAGGGAACAATGGCACTTGCTCTGCTCTCTCTCATATTTCAGTCTCTTTCACCGCTTCCCACAAGCAAATTGGGCCCTTCTGATGCTGATTCCTGTGTGGGTTGGCTTTTGTACATTCTAGAACCCTGTGGGTCTCCCCAACGAACTCTCCTGTGAGACTGGGAGTCTCTCTCGGCACCTCAACCCCCACTACTGTTTTCAATCGGTGCTTTTAGGCTTTATTTCCCAGCACTGGGGCCCTGGGTTATGCGGTCTGTCTCCCCGTTTTTGCCTGGTTTATCCATGCGCAAATGTGTGTCTGCGGTCAGCCAGTTGCCTTGCGCTCCCGGGGTCTGCTAGCTGCCACCTGCATGCTAGGGACTGCCAACCACCACTTTTTTTTCTGCAGCAATCCCTCTCCACAGGCCACCAACTCTGCCCCTCTTACCGGTCTGGATGAATGGTTGTTGAACTTCCTTACAGTTCAATTTTCTGTCAGATCTGGTTGTTTTTTTGTTTCTAAATCTTTGTTGTCCTTAATTTTGTGTGAGGAGGCACAGTGTGTCTCCCTATGCCTCCATCTTGGCTGGAAGTCTCAAGTCTCATTTTTTTTTTCACATCAGGAGGAACCTACCATCAACATGACTTATCAAAGTTGATGTTAACCACGGTTACCTGGCTGAGGTAATGTTCATCAAGTTTCTCCACCGTGAAATGACTCTTTTCCTCCTTTCCATACTGTATTTTTTTTGGAAGAAAATGACTATGTATGATTCACACTTAAGGAGTGGGAATTAACTTCTGCCTCCTTGAAGGTGGAATATCTATGTGAATTATTTGGAATTTTTGTGCAAGGGAGATTTTTCTCTTTTCCCCAATTTATTTATTCACTTATTTACATCAGTATGGGCTCTTGGATATTTTATACTTTGGGTTATAATCTAGTACCATTTTACCTATAATTATTTTGCTCAAATTGTTCCAGCTTTGGCACTGGGAGCTCTTCATTTGATTCCTGTGTCCTTTTGATATCCCCTCATTTTTTTTTAAAAAAAGTACCTTTTCACTTTCTGGAACTTTAATATGATATAGGCTTATCTTGTACATTCTCTTTCCCAACTTTAGTCAGCCACTTCTCCAAGGAGCCCAGTACCTTTGATTTTAAAATGGTATTAGAAACCAAAGTCTGGGTGTTAGGTGTGCTTTTTGCTAATGGGTTGTTACTCCTTGCAAGCCCTCTCAGCTGAAAGAGCAGATAAATATATATGTGTATATTAGCCTGTATACATATGCACATGTATGTGTGTCTATATAAATACTTATAAATATATATTTATATATGTAACCATCTATATCTATATAAAGCTAAACATGAGTTTATACTGATGTAAGGAGATGTAGTCAATCTTTGTGATAACCACTAGAAGAATAAGAAAGCGTGAAACTAACAACATAAGAGAGAAAATGAAAAATAAAAATAATTACTCCCAAAGAAGGCAAAAAAAGAGGAATAAAGGAACAAAAACTTGATGAGAAAAGTATAAAACAAAGAAAAAAATGGTAGATTTAAATGTAAAGAAAAGTAAACTGTAAGAGTGTCAGAAAAAAATTAGGAGGACATTTCCTGTGCAGACCTGCTGTCTACCCTTTTGCACCCTGCTCTTTGCCTTGGGGATGATCTGCATGGACTATGTTGGTGGATTCTTTCCCATCTGGCTTCTTGTTGGGTTCAGCCATGAATAACCCCAGCAAGAGATCTCCCTTAGATGTCCACTTGGGCCAACCATTTTCTTTGACCCTAACCATTACTTTCTCTCTACTGGCCCACTCTATAAGAATTTCTTTCTGGATTCCAGAAACCACTCCCTCTGTGCATCTCTTCAGACTGAGGGGTACTAATATTGACTAGCTCAGCCGTTATTAGTTCTGGATTACCACATTCTCCCTTGCGTGTCCCCCATACGCTGCCCAAGCCTTAATAAATAGTCTTCATAAAACCCTCCTTGAGTTAAACTAATTTCAGTGTGCCATCTGTTTCCTATTTGGACTCAGACTAATATAGTCATTGTGGAATCAGGAAATACTCTCTCAAAATGGGATTCTAGAATTCAGTTGCCCATATATTTGAGGAACACAGTGATAACCTTGCTGGGGAGAAGTAGGAAATGGGAAATCCAGGGCATGTGGTGGCAATATCATTACTCAAGTCATCAATGGTGGCAGCATGTGATGAGATGCAGATGGAAGCAGTAACAGATCAAGTGGCTCTGACATTTAATTGCTATGGCAACAACAGTGGTTATAAAATAGTGGAACCGACCAGATTCTTTTTTGCCACATAGGGACAGCATACGTAGGGAAAAAGAGAAAACAAAACCTATGGAAATACAATTTAGAAGACACATGGAGAACCAGCATACCTCCATGGTGGCATTGAAGGAATCTCTTGTTTCCGCTAATTTCAGAGCGAATGTGGCTAAGAACCAGGCCCAGGGTCTCAGTGTAAGGGTTAGAGATTTGCAGCTCCAATTCGGTGCTTAACTCTGCCAAGTCTCTTTCACCCAGGCAAGGTTGCTGGTGGGAACGGAGGAACTCTGAGACACGGGAGGGGCATACAGGATGCCCAGGGGCCAGGCGATGAGGCTGAGGAGTCTGACCCTCCGCATTTGCTCCAGACCTCTTGTGCTGGCTAAAGGAACTAGCTCTCCTCTGCATCAAAGCCTAACAATAACTTCGCTCAGGGCAATTGCCTTACAAGCTGAGGCCAGTTCTCCTTAGGTCCACTCCTTGCCTCTCGTCACTAAAAGGCCTGCTCCAGAAGAATAGGGTCTGTGCGCTTAAAGAGTTACAGAACCTTGCCAAGGTGTGGAGTTAAGAATCTAAGGGAAATGTGTGGGTGTGGTTTATGAGAACATTAGATGAGCGGTTCTCAAGGTGTGGTCCCTGGACCAAGAGCATCTGCTGTGAACGTGTTGGGAATTCAAATGTTTGGGCCCTGCCTTGGGTCTACAGAATCATGGACCCTGGGAGGCAGGCCCAGAATCCCATGTTTAATAAGCTCTCCAGGTGGTTCTGAGACCCCCTGAAGTTGGAGAACCGCTGATGTAATCGATCCATTGTATTTCCATTTCCTGAGTCTCCAGGCACCCTCCTCTATGGCATTATTGCTCAGGGCTGTGGTCTCAGATCAGAAGCACTGCCATCATAGAGGAGCTTGTTAGAAAATGCAGAATGCTGGGCCCTACCCTGGACTTACTGAATCTGATTCTGTGCTTACAAAGATCCCCAGGTGATTTGCATGCACATTGAAGTTTTAGAAGCCTTTTCTACAGCAGAGGTATCAGAACCTCTACACTTTGAGAACTGTACTGGCTAAGCCTGTTCACTTCTCCCTAACCGAGGCCCTTGGGAAGGCCTAGAGGACACTCCCTCACTAAGGCATTAAGAAGTGCTTCAAAAGCTTGCAGTGACTATCGTCCCTAGACTGGAGATGACAGCTGGGGGTGATGCAGAGGATCGGGGTCCCTTGATCTCAGTGGGAATAATGGGATGCCAGAGCAGGAAAGTCATGGCGGCCATGCTTCGCTGTCGAAGATAAGGTCGGCCCAGAGGAAGCCACGGAAACAGAATGACAGCCAGAATGCCTTGATCCCTAGGGCACCAGGGCAAAGATTTCTAGACATGAAAATTGTTGGGCAGTCTAGGAAGGTGCTGCTTGACAAACGCAGATGAAAATTTCTAAGTTTCTGGGTAGAAATTGGATGGGGTATTCATGGCCTTTAATCCAGTTCCCAGACCTAATTAAGTCAGCCCACAGACTCAGAGACCCTCCACTGAGGAAGCATCCTGCCATGTGCCCACAGATACTGTGTGTTCCCCAAATGACCTGCAGCCATTTGTTAGGGTGACTATGCCCTGGAGAAAGGGACATACTAGAACTTCCTGAGGTTAATAGATGGTGGCCCTGAATTTACTCTGACCCCCAGGGTCCCAAAAGACCACCATGATCCACCAGTGAGACTGGGAACTTATGAAAGTCGGGTGATGTATGGAGACCAAGCCCATGACTATCTAATGCAGTGTCTGTGGGGTCGTGTACCCACCCTGTATTTTTTCCTACTCCCAGAATATATGGTGAAGAGGAAGATACTTAATAACTGGCAGAATTCTTACATTGATTCTTTCACTCATACAATGAGGGCTCCATGATGAGAAGGTCAAAGGGGAAGCTGCTGAAACAAACCCCTCGCTTCCATCCCATCACACCAAGAAAGGAAATCGAAAGCAATAAAACTCCAATCCTGGGAAAAATTACAGAGATTAGTGCTACCATCAGACACCCGAGATATGCAAAGGTGGCGATTTCCTACCCATCCCCACCTCACTCGACCTCTCTGACTGGTGCGGCAGACAGATGGCGCATGGAGAAAGAGAGCAAACCTTCGCAAGCTCAGTCAGGCAGTGATGCCAGTCACAACTAAAGTACATAACGGTGGCAACTCAGCACAGCTTATGGCACCTGGCACTCAGCTTTTGGCCTGGAAACCATTTTCTTTCCATGAATATCCGAAGCAATTTGCATTTACACAGCAGGGCAAGTAGAACACCTTTACCATCATGCACAAGGTCAAGGTCAAGCCTCCTCCTTGACGTCATAATATCATGTGAGGGGAACTCAACCATTCTGATACCCTACAGGACATCCTGGCTCACTACATCAAGGGTATTATGCTAAGGGGACCTAGTGGGTGGGAAGTGCCTAGCTCTCTAGATGCCTTTGTAAGATATATGTGTGCCTGAGGCTGAGGGGCCTACCATGTAAGTGAGGTTTCTAGGGGCCCAGTAGTCTGGGGCTTCTTTCTGAAGTGAGATACAAGTTGCTGTCTCTTGCATTTTGCACCAGGAAGAAAGAGACATGGTGGGGTCAGAGGGAAACCACCTTGGACCCCTCCTTCTTGGAGGGAGCCATGCTTTGTTTCCACAGGATAAATACAGATTCAGTTACTGGTGCTCCCTGCTTGATGTGCTCCTTCCAGCATCGTTGTAAACTTGCAGAACGACTTATTCTTCACCGTGGTATCAAATGCAACATCCCCTCTGACAATGGGACACCATTTATAACATAAGAAGAGTGGCAGCAGGCTCGTCCCCATGAAATCCTCTGGTATCACCCTGTGGCTTATCATCTAGAATCAAAGAGCTTGAGAGAATGGTGAAGTGGGTTAGTGAAGGCGCAGTTACAGTGGCAGTGGGAAGACAACACCCTGCAAACAGTGCTTGCTTTAAACCAGTGGTCAGTGTACCGTGCTGTCTCCCCAAGAGCGGAGACGCGTGTGTCCGAGAACAAAGGACCAGGGCTAGGAGGGGCCCCTCTCACTGTTACACCTCGTTATTCACTGGAAGCCTTTTTGTTTCCAGCCTTGGAACCCGAGCTCTGTGGTCTGAAGTTTCTAGTGTCCACAGTAGCAATGCTTCCATCAGGAAACATGGTCCTGGTTCCTAAGGATACTGGACCCTGTTCATTTTAGGGTTCTCGAGCTGCTAAACAAATAGAGAAGTTGTCAGCTTGGCAGGGTCATTGATCCTGATCACCAGGGGAAATTGTGTTGCTGCTACACCACAGGGGTGAGGAGGTCTTTGTTCAGGGCACCTCTGAGCCCTCTCTTACGCTAAAGTACTGGGGGATGGAAAATTGAGAAGTCAATGGCAAGGCCACTGAAGACTCACTTCCTGTAGGAAGGGAGGTGTGAGTCACTCCAGCAGGTCAAGAACCCTTATCTAAGGACAACGGGAGCTTGGAGTAGGCAATGGAAGAAGACAGATGTGATGACCAGTTTAGGCCCCATTGCCAGCCACAAAATGGGAACTTTCACAGCTGTGTTTTACGTTGTTTTTTTGTCTCTGGTATTGGTTTCTATTTCTCTTTGACCAAATATGACAAATTTAGCAGTTTAAAATCATATCTACGCATTAGCTCAGTTCTGGAGGTCAGAAGTCCAGGCACGGCATGCACAGCTGGGTTCTCTACTCAAAGTTTCAAAAGGCTGAAAATAAGGTGTTGGCCACCTTCTCCTCTGAGTTCAGGGCCCCCTTTCAGGCTCACGTGGTTTCAGGCTCAGTTCCCTTCGGCCACAGGACTGAGGCCCTTGTTCTGCGATGGCTTGCCATTTTCCTTTTCCCTCTTCACAGCTACCGATGGAGAACTCATGCACTAAATTCAAATCTCTCTCATCAGGTAGAGCCTTGGCCCTACCTGAGAGGGCTCACCTGATTGGGTCAGGCTCACCCAGGATAATCTCCCTTTCATAACTGATTTGGGACCTTAATCACAACTGTGAAATTCCTTCAGTCCTAGATCAGCGTTTGATTGAGTAACAGAGAGTAGGTGTGTGTACACCAGTGGGCAGGAATTTTGGGATGCCATCTCCAAATTCTGCCTACCACACCTCTCCTCACTTTTCCCCAATTCTTCAGTTGATAGTAACGCTTTAGATTTCAGGAGGGATTATGCCAGATTGAGATTGCCGCGGTATAAAATAGAACCAATGAGACTTTTCGCATCCTGTTGATGTGGACGTGTTTTTTGCCTGGATGAAGATGGCGGTGTGTATAGCAAGGGAGGAAAGAGGTGAACTGTGCTGGAGAGATTCTGTTTGTCCCTCTAGATCCTTCTCCCTCCTTGCTCTCCTGTCCAAGTAGATGGATCTACACTGATTACGTCAGTGGGTTCCCTTGTGCTCTGGCTCTGGTTGGTTTATCTAGTGGGGAGCAGGAGATTAGAGAAGGGAAGGAGAGAAAGGTCAGGGTATTTTCTTCTCAGGCCCCCTCTTTGCAGGTGGCCTGTGTCTTTCGCCTGAGGGCAGCTACTTCCACAGGGCCCTCTCCCCTGGGTTTCAGGAGCCACAGCCCGACCCCTTCATCCTTGTAGGGGTGGCCACATCCTTGTGCCTAGGATTAGCACAAGCTCTGCTGCTACCAGCCTCAGGTTGCTGCACTATCCCATTTATCTCCCTACACCCTGCCCACACCTTCGTAAATAGCCCCTTTATTAAATCTGACTTATTCTAATTTGAGCATGCCATCTGTTTCTGTTTGGACTCTGACACAAGAACCTATTACGAGATAGACACAGGACTGTGGCAGATGCAGATATAAATATTACTTTTATTACCAACACAACTGATCCTGGACAGTATGGCTGAGGTCTGCTAGGCAAGCAGGTTTGCTCAGGTCTCACCCCCGGGGTCAGCCCTGTGAGGGTTTGCCCCTATAAAACTGACTGCGTGGAGGAACGGAGGAGGATGTGCGCTTTTTCACTGAGAGGAGGGAGGATGGGACTGAGCTGAGCATTTTGGCTCCTTCTTTCTGCCGAAGTGACCCACAAGTTGAGTCACTCTCCTTCCCTTGGGGGAGAGTGAGAAGATGGGGCAGGAGGCCAGGAGCCTTCCACACGGGAGGGCGGACCTACCCCCATGGGGAACGTACAGCTTAGCAGAAAGCGGCACCCTGCAGCACTTCAAACGGCAAGTAATACTGTAATTGAAGCCTAAGAGCAGCAAAAAAAAAGCCACAGATTTAATATCCAGAATTTCTATAAGAAACACCAATAAACCGATTACTTAAAACACTAAGAATCCAATTGAGAAGTGGACGAAGGCTACAAACAAGAATTCACAAAACAGGGAATATTATTGGCAAATAAACATCTGGAAAAATGTTCAACCTCAGTAATAATCAAGAATATGCTTGTATAAATGTTTTTCCCTTCAGATTGGTGAAAATGTCAAAAGTCTGATGTTACCCAGCACTGATAATGATATCGGGAAACAGGCACTCAGACTGTGAGTAGGAATGTAAACCCATGGATGCCCCTGCCCGGGGTGCTCGGTGGTTGGCCCTGCAGCGCTAAGGATAGCAGGTCCGATTCCTTGTTGAGCTGGGGCACGTGGTGAGGTGGGTGGCCAATTGATGTTTCTCACACTCTTTCTCTCCCTCCCTTACCTTCTCTCTAAAAGATAAATAAGTAAAATCTTTAAAAAAAAGAAACATAAACTGATAGAGACTTTTGAAGGGTGACTTAGCAGTGAATTAGAATTTTGTGCATGTTCTTTGGCCCAGTGAGTCCACTTCTAAGGATAGAATGCTGGAGAAATGCTCGTATTTGTACACGTACACGGAATGCCGTAGGTAAGGATGCTTATTGTTCGCAATGGTGACGAGTGGGGACAACCTTTTTGTCCACCAGCAGGGGGACAGCACAATTTTCAGAGTCTGGAGTAAGTTGCAGTTGAAAGAGTGGCCAAAAAAAAAAGGGAGAAAGAACAGTGAGGTACATGAGTTTACATATATTTTTTCCAAAGAAAGACTCCATATATATATATATATATATATATCACTATATGTAAAGCAGTAAGATTTTATATATATATATATATATATATATATATATGCAACCTCATCAGTTGAATTCATGAGCATAAAAATTAAACAAGGGAAGAAGTTTCTATAGTCCAGGTTACTGAGATTTTTCAAAATTTCAAATGTTAAAAAAAATCCAACTTTTTGAATACTCACACCTTTTGAGTTATACTACACTGGTTGTATTTAACTAAGTTTGAAGTTTGCATGTGGATGGGTATTAATTGGTTAACACTCCATTAGCTAAGGCTGCAAGGGCCTTCTCGTGTTACTAATAGCCTGCATATGGAAGGGAGGGGCACGAGGAGAGTTTCTGGATGGGATCCAACCACCCAGTAACAGGACAGAAACTGAAGATAAAGCGTCAGTTACAGGCACTTCTTTTTAAAGGTAAGGGTGTATAACATGGAATAGCAAATATCATAATAGTCTTCCAAGAACACAGATGACCACTCATGCAAGCACAGATGCCGTGAAGGGATTCAGTGCTGCTTTCTATAATGACATTGTTCAATGCCCTGTGCGTGAGACGGTCCCATTTCAACGTGCTGAAGTGTTAGTTACAGAGTCCTAATGCAGACGTGCCGTGGGTATTCCTCCATGACATGCTCGAATACAATAGAAACCCATGAAAGAAAAATTTAACCCAAGATTTAGTTTCCTTTTTGACACAGTTACAAGCTCTTATGAATCCATGTGATATGGACTATTACTGGTAAAACTGAGTAAAGTAGGGGACTTAAATTCCGAAGCTTGGATATGCAGGCTCAATGGCTCAAAAAAAAAAAAAAAAAGAAAGAAAAGAAAAGAAAAAAAAGAAACAGAGTGACACTTGAATGTTGATATCTTAAATCTAGGCAGCTGTAACTGCATGGTCGGATGTGAAAATGTATAATATAATACATAAAATCTGATTTGAACATGCTGTATAAAAATGATAAAAAGACTGATAGCTAAAAAAAATAGGTAAACAGGAATGAAAATGGTCTTGTATTAGAGCGAGGTAGAAAAGCACTTAATGAAGATTGGGAGAAATAAAACACACCAGCGTAAACTGACTTTGAAAGATAAAGACTTCCTCTTAGACACTGAACTCCCTAAGTTGCTGTGGGGTCACCCAGCCTGCCCCTACAAGCTATGTGGAATTGTATAAATTCATGAAATGATATAAAAACACAGCCCCAGTGTCTAGGGTCCAGATCTTTACATTGTTTTTTTACCAAGAGAACCCACGGTTTCTTGAAATATGCACAATGCTGGATCTTAAGATGGGAAAAGCAAGTTATTTCTGGCACATCTTGTTTTTGGGAAGAGTTAAGATGAAGCAATGAAGGCCAGCCCGGCTGGCTCCCTCACAGAGGTTCCAAGTGCTGAACACAATGCCTCTCTCAGGGTTTCTTTGCCATTTCACTTGTACATGAGCTTCATTCTCTCTGGCTGACTGTCCTGATGAGGTGTGGTTCTATTGGGAAGGAGGAAGGAGAAAAAAGATGTCGGGCAGGCAACCTACAAGCCTGTCACAGGTGCCATGGTTGGTCCATCGAGAGTCAGGTGCCCACTCACTGACCAACTGCTGTGTCCCTGAAGACAGAACCATTTAAGAAGACAGCAGCACTTGTTACACCTGCAGGTGAAGAGGTGGTGAAAGTGATATGGTCCCCCCATACAAGGGAGCTGTACCCAGAAGAAGAAAGAGATCCTTTATTAGTTACCTATTGCTGCTAACAAATTACCCCAAAACTCAGTGGCCTGAAACAGGAAACATTTACCATCTAAGAGTTTCTGCAGGTCAGGAATCAGGAGTGGCTCCGACTCAAACCTTGTCTGTCACAAGGCTGCAGCCGCGGCACTGGCCAAGGCATGATCATCCTGAGGCTCAGCAGGAGCGGATCTGCTTCCAAGCTCGCTCCCATGGCTGCCGGCAGGCCTCAGGTGCTTGCTGGCTGACGGCCAGAGACATCAGTCCCTTGAACAGCAGGTCTTACAATATGGCAGCTCACAATATGGCAGTTGGTTTTTCTCAGAGCAAGTGAGCAAAAGAGTGGGAGAGGGTGCCCAAGACAGGAGCTGGAGCCTTTTTGTAACTAATCTCTGAGGTGACATTGTACCACTTGTGGTATTCTATCATTAGAAGTGGGTTGCTAGGTCCAGCCCACATTCACAGGGAGGGGACGTGAGATCACTGGGGGCCGTTTTACAGGCCGCCTACCATGGGTTCCACAGGGCAGGTAATACGATCAAAGAATGCCAGACTGAGCGGTGGCATGTGGAACCTAAAATGTGATAATTACAGTTTAATACAAACAAGCTGAGTCTGTAGGAAAACCTTGAGATTATGATACCACAACAAGAATATCAACATAAAATGTGCTAACAGGTGGTAGTAACGCATACAGAAGGTTTAAAAATTTGTTAAATATGAACCAGATATCAATTGGTATTTATAAGATGGAAGATGTGAAGAACAGTGATAAATGAAGACACACGACCACACCATCCAGTGGAAGAGAAAGGGGGCGACCATCACTTCGGAAGTTTCCAGTGTCACCCCAGCCCTCCCCTCCAGAGGTCCCTGTCACCCTGAATTCTGTGATCATTATTCCCTTTCTCTTCTTCATAGTGTATTGATATGGGTGTCTTGCAAATGTCTTACACAAGGTATTGTTCGGTTTTCCCTGCTTCTGACTTAACAGAAATGGAATCACACTGCATATGTTTCTCTGTGACTTGCTTCTTTCATTCAGGATTATGTTTCTGACATTTATCCATCTGATGTGTTCACACCGATGTTTTCAGTTGGACCCCAACTTCACTAAGCTCTTCGTATATTATTCTAGTACAAAAGCAACCTCGATTTTATTTTTGGAGCCACGAGTTTGCTCTTCACGTGGGTATACAGCAACGTATGGCTGCGCCACAGCTCATCTGAGCATGATGTGGGTCGGTTCCATCCTTTTGCTGCATAAATAGTGCTGCTGTGAACACCGCTGACCTTGTTTGCGGGTATGCTTGTGCAAAAGTTTACCCGGAGAATACACCTAGGAAAGGAACGGCTGGATCAAGGGTGTGTGAATGTTCAGCGGTAAGAGATAATGCCACATGTTTTTCCAAAAGTGGTTGAAGTGATTTACACTCCATCTCCAATAAATAAATGTTCTACTTGTTTCCAGTCCTAGCTCATATTTGATATTACCTGTCTTATACATTTTTGTCATTCTGGGAGGCATAAAATGGAATTTCATTGAGGTTTTTATTTGCATTTCACATGGGTTATATTTTTTTACCACATTGGCAAGTGCAATCCAGTGATCAAATGAGACTCGACTGTACACTCAAGTTTTAACCATCATCCATGTAACTATTTACAAATTATTGTTACCTTGATTAATTGTCATACCTGTGCAAATTCTTTGGTTAAGAGTTAAATGCAAAGATCGAGATTTGTAATAATAGCTTAGTGTAAGGACTGTTGCAAAGCGGCTTAAGGTATAGACAGTCATGGGCATTGTTCTCCTTTTGTATTTATTTTTTTTGAAGATTTTATTTATTTATTTTTAGAGAGAGTGAAGGGAGGGAGAAAAACATTGATGTGTAAGAGATACATCCATTGGTTGCCTCTTGCACGCCCCCAACTGGGGGACTTGGCCCTGAAACCCAGGCATGTGCCCTGACTGGGAATCAAATCAGCACTGGCACTCAATCCACTGAGCCACACCAGCCAGGGCTTTTGTATTTATTTTGATATATTAAGTGAAAATGTTTTGAGGGAATTAAAAGCAAATGTGAGTCATGCACATCTAGTTCATATATCATTTCTGCTGCCCTAAAGGGTATACAAGCAAAGAAGGAATGAACCATTGGGGGCTGGACAAATTTTGTTCCTGTTACAAACTCCAGAAGATGAAGGTTCTTTTAAAGTCTTAGATAGAATTTTCATACTCAGAGATTTACAGTGAAGTATTAAATAAAGGAATTACTTCCCTTAGATGTTACTCTGCATGGTCAACATTGGACTATAAACACGCTGAAGTTTGGATTGAGTTCACATCCTGATTGGGCTTACACCCAAGAAACACATCCCAGGACAAGTCAAAGTGCCAAGTGTAATGCCAGCTTCAGATGGGCACAAAATCAGGTGATCGTAATAGCTGGCAGCAGCCTGATCTTAGAGGCAGAGCTGAGATGGGACCTGCCAAGCACTGGGATTCACTGTGAGATGAGGCTGGGCTCTAGGTGTCTGGATAGGCCTGGCTGGAAACAGAGACCAGCAGTGCAGAAGACAGTGGAAGTTGGGTGCTCCTACTGTTTGCACTTTGAGCTTCCTTCTGTCAAAGCTAGAGCAGAAAAGAGACCAAGATGACTTCCACTCATGCATTGCTAAAGTATAAACATACACTGTTTAAAAAATATATTTTATTGATTATGCTATTACAGTTGTCCATTTCCCCCCTTCATTCCCCTCCACCCTGCACACCCCCTCCCACCCACATTCCCCCCTTTACTTCATGTCCATGTGTCACAGGTTCTTTAGCTTCTACTTTTCCCACACTGTTGTTCTTTTCCCACCCTATTTTCTACCCACCGTCAATGCTTCTTGTTCTCTGTACATTTTCCCCCCTTTCTTCTCCTCCCACTCCCCTGTTGCTAACCCTCCATGTGATCTCCATTTCTGTGTTCCTGCTCCTGGTCTAGTGGTTTGCTTAGCTTGCTTTTGTTTTAGGTGTGGTTGTTAACATCTGTGAGTTTGCTGTCTTTTTACTGTCATATTTTTTATCTTCTTTTTCTTAGATAAGTCCCTTTAACATTTCATATAATAAGGGCTTGGTGATGATGAACTCCTTTAACTTGACCTTATCTGAGAAGCACTTTATCTGCCCTTCCATTCTAAATGACAGCTTTGCTGGATAGAGCAATCTTGGATGTAGGTCCTTGACTTTCATGACCTGGAATACTTCTTTCCAGCCCCTTCTTGCCTGGAAGGTCTCTTTTGAGAAATCAGCTGACAGTCTGATAGGAACTCCTTTGTAGGTGACTGTCCCCTTATCCCTTGCTGCTTCTAGAATTCTTTCATTTTGACCTTGGGTAATGTAATTATGGTGTGCCTTGGTGTGTTCCTCCTCGGGTCCAACTTCTTTGGGACTCTCTGAGCTTCCTGGACTTCCTGGAAGTCTATTTCCTTTGCCAGATTGGGGAAGTTCTCCTTTACTATTCATTCAAATAAGTTTTCCACTTGTTGCTCTTCCCTTTCCCCTTCTGGTATCCCTATAATTCAGATGTTGGAACGTTCAAAGATGTCCTGGAGGTTCCTAAGCCTCTCCTCATTTTTTTGAATTCTTGTTTCTTCATTCTTTTCTGTTTGGTTGTTTCTTTCTTCCTTCTGGTCCACTCCATTGATTTGAGTCCCAGTTTTCTTCCCATCACTATTGGTTCCCCGTGCATTTTCCTTCATTTCACTTAGTGTAGCCTTCATTTGTTCATCTAATTTGTGACCAAATTCAACCAATTCTGTGAGCATCCTGATCACCAGGGCTTTGAACTGTGCATCTGATAGGTTGGCTATCTCTTGGTTGCTTAGATGAATTGGCTCTGGGACTTTGATTTGTTCTTCAGCTTGAGTCATTTTTTTTTGGGGGGGGTCTTGTCTCACCTGTTACGTATGAGGGGTGGGCCCTAAGGTGTTCACGGGGGGGGCAACTCACGTTGCTGGGCTGTGATGCTGTATGTTGGGGTGGGGTCTGAGAGGGAACAATGGCACGTGCTCTGCTCTCTGTTGGATTTCAGTCCCTTCAGCACTTCCCCCAAGCAAACTGAGCCTTTCTGGTGCTGATTCCCGGGTAGGTGGGCTTGTGTATGTTCTAGGACCCTGTGGGTCTTTCCAACAAACTGTCCTGTGAGGCTGGGAGTTTCTCCTGGCACCGCAACCCCCCACAGGTGTTTTCAATCGTTGTTTCGAGGCTTTATTTCCTGGCGCTGGGGCCCTGGGTTGCGTGGTCTGTCTCGCTCCCCAGTTTTGCCGGGTTTATCTGTGTGCGTATGTGGGACCACTTGGTTCACCAGCTGCCTTGCACGCTATGCCAGGCTTCACAATTGCCACCTCGCTGGGTCTGCCCATTGCCACCCCGTGCCCCCATCAGCTGCCACCTGCGCACCCAGGGTCTGCCTGTTGCAGACTTGCGTGCCCAGGGTTTGTCAGCTGCTGCCTTGCGTGGTGGGTGTTACTGCTTCCACAACCCCTCTCTGCCCAGCCACCCGACTCCACCCGACTCCGCCCAACTCCACCCCTCCTACCAGTCTGGATGAGTGAGTCTACTTTAACTCCTTGGTTGTCAGACTGCCATACAGTTCAATTTTCTGTCAGTTCTGTTGTTATTTTGTTTGTAAATTGTTGTCCTTATTTTGGTTGTGCAAGGAGGCACAATGTGTCTACCTATGCTGCTTATTTTGGTTGTGCAAGGAGGCACAATGTGTCTACCTATGCTGCCATCTTGGCCGGAAGTCTAACACATAACATTTTTAAAAAGCCATGTAGCACAGCCATGAAGAATTTAAACATGTTCCTATTTGTTGACCATGTAATTCCATCCTTAGGAATGTGCCCAATCAGAGGGGGAGGGGAGAGAGGTAGAGGGAAATGGAGGGAAGGGAAGTGAGTTTGTGCACACAAGTACTTGTGCACATTGAGTGCAGGGGCAGTGTGGACAAGTGTGGATGGGAAGTGGGCTCCCAGCTCTCCCTCTCCTCAGCCCTCTCCCCTTGCTCCCTTGCCAACTCCAGGCCCCAGCTTCAGGAGGGCGCATGATGGGTGGACAGAATGCTGAGCCTCCTCATATCATGGGGAACTAGTAGTAACTTCAACATTGTTGTTGGGTCCAGAATTTTCTTTCAACATTGCATCCTAACTTTTTGCCTATAATCCATTACATTCTTATGGAACCACTGGCATATATGTGGTTCCTCATTGGTCTAAACAGCGTGATGTGGCAAACACTGTAATGGGCATCTGCACAAACAGGACTGAAGAAAACAATTCAGATACAGTACTGAGAGGTGCATTAAAGTGCTTTTATGGTGTGCACACACATTGAAAACCCCTCATTTCCATCAACAGACATTCAATTCTGTAAGATAATTGTGGGTTGTCTAGGTGAGGGACAATGAGCAGCTAATGCAATGATTTTGAACACTGAAGAACACACGCATACAAATTAAGGAAACCTCAACTCAACTAAAACTGATGTCAGGAAAAGACCTACCTTGCATCTCCAAGGGGAAGGTGTATTTACTTTACTACTCTGGACAGAGGAAGATTTTCTTCTTGCCCAGCAACAAGGCTAGCCAATGGAAAATGCCACAACTCAGCCAATGAGTTGTGGTCACCCTGAACACTTACTTTCCTCCACTGAACTTTCATTTTCCTTCTGCTAATGACTACTGTCAACTGAAGATCATTGAAGGTCATCATCATCCCTTCAATGCCAACAGGAGTTTCCAATTTGAGGTGTGGTGAAGGGAAAGACTTTTTTTCAGTGAAAACAGCTCAATTATGAAAGAACTCAGCTGTGGCAGGGACAACTCAATCATCAAACAGCGAGATTGAGAGTTGGTTTTGGCAGTGCAATTCTGGTGTTGCCACACAGCAGAGAACTGAAAGTGTGCTCCACAGCCTTGGAAGGGAAGCTGGCTTATAAAGAGTTTTGGCCCCAAGTCCAGGATTGGTCCCTGCACATGGAAATGGAGGCTCTGAATCATTAGTTTGGCCCCAAAAGCACTATCCTGATTGGATGGAATGAAACCACTCTGATTGGGTAGCAAAGATTGGATGGGAAAAAAAAAAAAATCTTGGTTCTATTGGTTTAATTTCTCGCCTAGGAGCTCTCTTGTTAAGACTCAGGTGAGAGAAGCACAACGCTTTAAAATGCGGCTGAAAGCAAACAATGACTGGTAGCCTCTGGTTGTGAATTTGGATCCAATTAACCCTGAGTCCTTTTCGGCAGGTATATTTTTCTCCGGGTCAACACTTCCTTGCCCCACTCTCCTTTCTATAAAAGCCTTCCATCTTGTGTTGCCCCTCTGGGTAGTTCTCTGTTTGCCAGATGAGACGTTGCCTGATTCATGAATTGTTGGATAAAATCAATTAGTTCAAATTTACTGAGATGAATTTTTATTTTTTAGCATGAGAAATGCTCACAAAATTATATTAAATAAAAAGTAGGCCATAAAACCACATATACAGCATGATCAAAAATTTCTAAGAAAAAACCCCCAGCATGTTTATTTTCTAATGTGTAAGAAAGTTAATGGGTGTTGATTTAAATGTTCTTTATTTGGTCATAAGCTTTCAAATGTTCCGTAATGAACAGATGCTATTTTCATAATGAAGAAAAATACTAAGTATATGTTAAAGTCCCATTCCTGCATTTCAACTGGGCCCTGGAGGAAGCCCGGCTCTTACTTGTCAGCCAAACGGGCACCTGACCTCCTCACCTTCTCCCTGCCAGTGACCGGGCCGCGCTGCCCTCGCTCAGCCCCCTCGTCTCTCCCCGCACTTCCCTTTCTTCTCTTTTGAAATACTTCACTTCTCTGGACTGTCCACAGTTTTCACAACACATTACCTTTCTCACCAGAACAGCCCCGCAGAGAGCCCGCGACCCTGACTCGCAGCTCCAGCGCGCCCCCGCTCGCCCGGCCGCGCCCTCGCCGGTGCTCCGCCCACTTCCGTCTTCCGGCCCCCGCGGACTCTGCCCTGTGCCCCGGGTCCCCAGCGCATTATGGCTCCGCTACGCTTCTCCGCCAATGTGTCCTGGTTGTTCCCGGAGCTCTCCGGTCTCTCCGCGCGGTTGCGGGCGGCGGGCAGCGCGGGCTTCGAGGCCGCGGAGGTCGCCTGGCCGTACACAGAGCCGCCGGAGGCGCTGGCGCGCACAGCGCGAGATACCGGGCTGCAGCTGGTGCTCATCAACACGCCTCCGGGTGCGCCGTGGGGCCGGAGGCCCGGGCGTTGGGGGTCGGGAGGGTTGAGCAGGGAGCTGAGGTTGGAGCTGAGGTCCATTCTCTCTCCCCGCAGGAGATCGAGAGAAGGGGGAAATGGGGCTGGGGGCCGTTCCCGGGAGGCAGGCGGCCTTCCGAGAGGGGCTGGAGCAGGCTGTGCTGTACGCCAAGGCTCTAGGCTGTCCCAGGTATCTTGTCCTTTCCTCCCCCTCGATGACCCAAGACCCTGCCGCACGTGGTTCAGGGTGTGGGCAATGAGGGCGCCAGGTGTGCGGCTTAGAAGTCTGAGCCCACTGGCACTTCTCCACCCCTGCAGTCCTGACCCTTTGTAAATTGCCTTCCGTATTTTGTTTGTGTATCATTCTCAGTTGGCAACTCTTTCATGCTTCTCTCCTGCTGGGATCCCATGCTGGGAGCTCAGTCTGACCAGGGAGACAGCAAAGTAAACAGAAAATGGAGGAGGGATCCATTTGAGGATGGGTCAGTTCATGCAGGCGGTGGGCGCAGAGTAGGCACCTAGCTGTCTCGAATCAGAAAGCTTCCTACAGGTACTGATGTCGAACTGGGTCTCAAGGAGTGGGCATTAGCTTGATGTAAGGAGCATTTCAGGCAGCGATGCACTGGCCAGAGGCAAGAAGCTTGGTGTGTTCAGTAGAGTTCAAGAGGTAGTTTGTTGGGGTTGGACGTGGCTGAGAAAGACCAGGTGGTGATTAGGGAGGTGGAAGGCTGGAAGTGGAGCTGATCAAGTAAATGTCAAATCCTGCAGGTTAAATAGCCTGAGCAGGAACTGACAACAAGGGGTGATTATTGGTGGGTGATGGGGGTATGAAATCAGACAAGAAGCTAAGAAACAGATACAAGAAGTAGAGAGAAACAGCATGAAATTCTTGAGAAGGGTAAGGGTCAAAATAATTTACAAAAGGTGAGACTTAAGCATGTTTATACCCTGAGGTTGAAAGTACAGGACAGGTTTCTGAGGCAGGAGGATGACAAGGATGGGTTGACCCGCAGGAGGCTGTGAGAAAGGGTGCAGCCTGAGCTTTAGGCCCAGTGGTATGGACTAGAGACCTGGGGTGGGGGGGACAGAAGGGCTGGCTTGGGCAGAGGGCAGCTGGAAGAGGTGCATGTTGGGGTCAAGGGAGCAAAGGTCCTGCTTCTGGGAAGGACTCCACAGCCCCCTCCACTCCCCCATAGGATTCACCTGATGGCTGGCCGTGTACCACAGGGTTCTGAACTCGCAGCAGTCAGGGGTGAGATGGAGACAGTTTTTCTGGAGAACCTGAGGCATGCTGCTGGGGTTTTGGCTCAGGTGAGGTGTCAGTGAAAACAGACACACACTTACACGAATGTGTCCGAGTGTGTGCAGAGGGGCGTGCCCAGTGTGGAGGGCAGCCAGGCACCAGACTGGGCACTGGCTCGGGTAAGAAGGGCTGGACCGGTAACTGAAAGATGAGGACAAACCCGGGGGATTCACAGATCCAATATGGTGCTAGGAGAACCTCGTGGGACTGCTGGAGCCCATTAACACCCGCCTCACTGACCCCCAGTACTTCCTGGACTCGCCCCACCAGGGTAGGACCCCCCAGCCCTGTGCCGTCTCGTCCCTTGATTCTTGTGCTCTCCTTGAGTGTCATAGCCCCCTCCTGGTTTCTCTCCCAGCGGCAGCCATCTTACAGAAGGTTGGAAGACCCAACCTCCAGTTACAAATGGTATGTGGGGAAAAAAAGAAGTTTCTTAGAGGGCCCATGTCCTCCAAATCTGGGAACAGTGGTGGGGGCAGAGGGAGCTCTGACCAGTAATCTCTGCCCAGGACATATTCCACTGGCAGATCATGGATGGGAACCTGACGGGGAACATCAGGGAATTCCTGCCCATCGTTGGTGAGAGGGGCCCTTTCTTGGCTCCTTCCTCGTCTGCTGTGCTGCTTCCCCTGCCCTCCCACCCTTCTGAGCCCCTGTTCCTCAGTAGGAGCCTGGGCCTCCCATCTGCCCATATCCATCCCCAGGACATGTGCAGGTGGCACAGGTCCCAGGCCGGGGGGACCCTGGCAGCCCGGGAGAGCTGAACTTCCCCTATTTATTCCAACTGCTGGAAGATGAAGGCTACAAAGGCTTTGTAGGTTGCGAGTACCAGCCTCAAGGTGAGGGTGGGCTAAGGCTCCAGGCCTGGCTCTGGGGAGGGGAGGACAGGAGGGACAGGAATTGGACAAAGGCTGTTTTCCTCCTGGGTTGAGATGCCACCTCCTTCTCCCCTCAGGAGACACAGTGGAGGGCTTGAGTTGGCTACGCTCCTACTGGGACAGGCGGGGCCGCCCGCAGGCTAGCCAGTGAGGCCCTGCTGCCCACCCACATGTCTCTGCAACAGTGAGCTGAGCCTCCTCTGAATTAAAGACAACCTGTTGAACATGTTCATATGTGTATGTTATTGGGGGCGGGGAGACACACAGTGTCTGACCTTTCACTTTCTCGGGACTGTTTCCCTCCTGTTGAGAAGGGACATAGCTCATGCTCAAGTCGTTCAGTCTGCGGTGCTACTCTGAGGCAGGAGGGCTCTGAGTCCACCTCCTCATGTGCAGATGAGACTCCAGGGTCCAGAAGCAAAGGGACTTGCCCACGCTCACAGGGGCACAGAGGCAGAGCAGTGACTGGGACCAAGGGGTCCTATCTCAGGGGCAATGCCCAGCAGGGATATCCCAGTGGAAACGAAGACCAGAGAGCTCAAGGTGGTAGGTGGGTGACATGGAGACAGGATCCAGGCAGAGGAGCTTGGGCGAGTGCTTGCCGTTGGTGTAAAGAATTCCTGGGCCTTCACCAGGTGAGCAGGAAGGAGGAGTCCCCTTTTGGAAGGGCCCAGGGACCTGAGGAGATGGGAACCTCAGGGAGTTGACTGACCCTCCAGAGCCCTGGGCTGGCCTGCAGCTATGAATGTTTTGGGACGGCTGCCCCTGCAAACCTCCCAAATGTGGTCACAGACCCTTCGGTGTCCCTCAGTGTCCAGGCTTGTGCTGGGGCACAGAAGGGCTGGTTGGTCCTGCTTCAAGTGGGTGACTTTACAGACCCACGGTCCGAGGAACAGTGACATGCAGCGGTCTACCCCTCAGAGGAGACGGGTCCAGAGGGTGAAGCAGGCTGTGTTGATGACTGACTCAAGGTGATGGTAGGTGGAGACCAGCTGGGCAGGGGGGCTCTCGCTGTCCTGGGGCTGCACTGGGAATGGCTCTCGGAAAACCACTGTCAGAGACTGTGGGGACACAGTGGGGTACATTGGTGAGAGGAAAGCAGGGAAGGCACCCCAGCCTCAGCAGACTCTGAGGTGGGGCATTTGGGGTACAGCCTTCCACCAGGCTGACACAAAACCCCTCACCCTGTGTTCTCACCGTCTTTCCCAAGTGGGAATCTAGAAACACTAGCACGAAACAGTCAGTGAACTTCTGGTTTAGCACAACCTGCAGCAAAAGACAGTGAGAGGGGGAGTGAGGCCACCTCCCTGAGGAAGCGCAGCCTGTCCTGGAGCGGGCAGGCAGTGGGGAGGAGGATGGCCTCCATCTCCACACCCACCTGACCTGCACCCCACGGCCACACAGAGCCTCCTCTCCAAATTGAACCTGTGCCCTCATCCTCACTGGCCCCTGGCCAGCCTGGTCAGAGTGAAGGGAAAGGGGGCTTGATTGGAAGGTTCCCGAAGTCATCTATACAGAAGCCCTGCATGAAGTTGGCACTGAACCCCAACACTGAAGAGTTCTCTGCCCTTGACAGGACCCCTCCTCGCCTCCTGTCCTGTCCCAGGTCCTGTCCCTCTCCTGGGACCGTTCCTTCCTATCTGTTGCTCATGCTCAGCTTTGTAGTCTCCCTGGGCCATTTCTTCCTCTCCCAGGGCTGCAGTGACCCCTGTTCATGCAGATGCTGCCCAGCAACCCCCCCCTCCCCCGAGTGCCAATCCCTGACATCCACACAAACCTTCTGAACTGTGGTCCTGGGTCCTTGTAAGCCTCAGGCGCAACTCCTTGCCCTTCCCCAAACCCGCTGCTGCAGCAGCGTTCCCACCGCCCAGTTGCCTGCCACCACGCGCAGCGGCTGGCACTGCTGCAGCCTTACAACCCTGACGACCTTGGCTTCCCTAGATGACCCTTCAGAGCAGCTTGAAACTAACCTTCCTACAAGCACTAGGTTGCATCACTACAAACCAGCTCCTACTTTTTCTTGTGAAGTCTTCTCCTGAGTGTCTCCTTTTCTGGACCACTGCTCTCACTGGGCCCATCTCTCTAGTTTCTGAATCCCCACGCGCACATGCCTACCACCACAGGTCTTTTCTTTCTACCTGTCCTTCCAGCAGTGCTTTCAACCTCCACCTGGGGATCTGGCTAAAAGGCAGACTCTCAGCCAGTGGGTCTGCAGTGGGGCCTAAGAGTGCACTTTGGCAAACGCCCAGGTGGTGCTGACGCTGCTGGTGTGAGGGCCACAATTTGGGGGTAATAAGGTAAAAAGTCCAAGAGGTCCTTTCTGGGACTGCAGCCTCTAAGAGCAACCACTGAGGAGGTTCCAGAACTTGGTCCTCAGAATCTCTAGCCAAGGAAGGGCTGTGTTCATGTGAGCCCTTGAAGGCAGAGCTCCAGGTGGTTCTCACTGGTTCTCTGTGAGTGAGTCGCATGCCGAGGCTTGATGCTCAGAGCTCGTGTTTTTTGTTTGCTTTTTGTTTTTCTACGCATGTATCTGCAGGCTTGTCCATCGAAGCCTCTCTCCCAAGCAGAGCTTGTTTGATCAGGCTGGGTTCCTTGAAGGGGACACCTGTCATTTCTCTGATGAGGATTTCTGGTGAGCCTCCTGTTTCAGAGGGAGGGTCAGGGAACTTACCAGATACTGGGTTCCCAAGTCTGGGCTCTGGAAATGGCGACAGCTCTGGGGAAAGCGGCTCAGGAGAACTTTGATCAGGCTCTGATACCAGGAGACCGTCATAGACAGGAAGCAGTCCTGGGGGAGGGCGCACAGGCCTGGGTCTGCTGTCCCAAGCCACCCTGCACCCTCCGCCCTGGCTGTCCATGGATTCCTAACCACCACCCCAGCCCCTTCTGACCCATAGTTCCTTACCAGCTGGGGGTCAATGTCCCCAATGGATTTGGCATGGACCGCTTCCAGAAGCTCCTCCAGCTCAGCCAGGGCCAAGCGCCCCCCAAGCCGCAGCCGATCAGGTCCTGGTGGCTCCAGCAAGAAGAGGCGCTTCCAGAGAGTGTCTCTGCGGCAGTGCCCCCCAGCTAGCCGAACCAGCTGAGCCAGCCGTGCCCGAGCCACACCCACCTCTGCAGCCAGTGGGGGGAACAGAGGAGCTGGTCCAGGGGCCAGACCAACCCCTGAGGCCTCCCTAGGGCTACCAGCTGAGCTCCCAGGAACCTCTGGCTCAGGGGGTAGTCTGGGTGGCTTCCGGAACCGGCGCAGGTCAGCAGTTAGTCTGGGGAAGAGTTCTCGTTGGCTGGTGAGCACCACGAAGAACTGCAGCCTGGGGTGTGGAGAGGGCAAGAGTGTGTGATGGTCACAGCAGGAGACCCACAGGGCAAGGGCAGAGGGTAGGCAGGGCAACGGGCACATTCAAAGTGGGGGATCTGCTGACCGCAGGACATGCCGCTCAGCCTCTCCTTGTTCCTCAAAGGGTGCAGCACAGTGACAGACAAGCAGAGACACATCAAAGTCATCCTGGTGACGAAGTCCCTCAGAGTCTAGGTAGGAACCAGAGCTGTGTGGTGGGGATGAGGTGTCAGTCCTGAGGCTCTAATGAAGTCAACCTCACCCTTCTGCCCAAGAAAACACGGGTCTCCCTGTTGCTTGGGTGGTCCTGACCATAGGTCCACCAGAAAACATGCTGGTATATCCCTCCTCACCTGTGCCATGCTGACACCAGGGCATATTCATTGTGTTCTGGGCCCCCTGGCCGGGCCATTCGCAGGGGCTTCATGTGGTAGGAGCTGGCGTGGTCAGCCACATAGTTGTACAGCTGATGTGCAGCAATGAGTGGTGTGGGGAGCTCCAGGGTCCCTACAGGTCGAATCAGAGGAGACACTGAGCCTGGGATAGACACACCCACAGGGTGGCTCAGAGGGTTGAGTCCCTAAGGCTCTGACCGACAGGCAGACTGGCCCTGTGTTTCTGGGGAGCTCCTAAGGCCCTGTGGGAAATTAAGATGGGACAAAGTAGCTCAGGACAGAGGGTGGGGTACACGACATAGGCTCTAAACTTTGATATGAAATAAACTGAATAAGTTAAGACAGAGATGTGGGACACAGTCCAAGTAATGTGAGGCCATTAACAATATGGGATTAGAAGATGAGGTCTGGCCCTAGGAGGTGGTCCCACACCTTGGGGCCTGTTTTCTTTTCAGGTTCACTGGCTTGCCCTTAGGCACCGACCTTGGTAAATGTGATTGCGACCGAAGTGGGGCCCATCAGGGTGGTGGGCCAGGAAGTGTCTTAGAAAGGTGGTGAGGTGGTAGCCATGCCGCAGCACCAGGTGGCCGCCCAGCACGTGCTGGTGCACAAGGCGCAGGTGGAAGTCGTAGCTGAACGAGTGCACGTGCATCAGGTCCCGCACCTTGTCGCACTCCTCTGTGAACAGCATGGACAGCTGGGGAGGTGGCAGGGGCTGGGTCAGGGAACAGCGGTGCAGGCTGCCCAGCACACTCCGCTTCCCTCCCCTTGTACGGGAGAAGACAGCTCAAGATTCACCCTGCTGCTGTGGGCCCTCCACCAGAACAGCTCTGGGAAGCCCTCCTCACGATATCCTCTTTGTTACACTACTGCAACTGTTTACATGGAACCGACCACTTGGAGAGACAGGTCTTTTTTACTCTGTACCTGAGTCCGCTGAAGTCTGGCACAGATTCACTGATGCAAAAATGCTTGTCGAGTGCCTACCTGGTACTGTTCTAGGGTCTGAGAATAGACTGGGAAACAAACCCTTGCCCTCGAGGAGCTTAATTTCAGCGGTAGGGAGATAAGACAGTAAACATTAGACAGAGGTACCGAGTACACGGTATGTTAAAAGGTGTCATGGAAAATCAAGAAGTGAAGCAGTTATCATTTTAAACAGGTGGTCAGGGTAGGCCAGGTGTGTGATTATTGACTATCGGAAAGATTCTGCTGGCCCCTTCCCATCTCTTCAGCTTTATTTTCCCATCAAACTACTGGCTCTTCCCAAGTTCAACACACAGACTCTCCCCTTTTGTACCTACTGTTCTCTTTGCCTGGAATGCTGCTCTCCCTGATCCCCAAACCCGGCTAACCTCTCATTGGTAAGCTCTGTCTGGGACATCCTGCCAAGGCAAGGCCAGGCCAGGGTGGGCCTCCTCTAATTGATCCGTGAATGAAGGAAGGAAAGTGGGCAGAGAGGTGGGGCTGATGCTTCCCTCAGTGGAAATCACCATTACTGAAAGTGTGTTGACAGCTGGATCTATGGGCCCAGAACGGCAGCATCCACACGGGCACTTCCCTGGGGACCCTGGGCAGAGGAGTTGCTAGGAAAGGAAATGGATGTAGAAGAGCAACAGCCCAGGAGTGAGAGTAGCTGCTTAGGTTGTGAGTAAGTCACAATCTGCCTGCTTCAGTTTCCTCACCTACCATGGAGCTAAAGTAAAGGTCTTCATAAAGTGGGAGGCAGTGGGAAAAACACCATAATCTGAATGAGCCTCAGCGCTGGAGATCCGGTGCTGCCCCCACTAGCTCTACGCCCTGGGTCAAGTTAGTGAACCTCTATGAACCTGCTGCCTGATCTGTGCAGTTGGACTAAAACTCCTCTCAGTGTATACACTAAGCACATAATAAACAATAGCAATAATAAAGCAATTTAGGAATCTAAGTAGCATTAGAGATTGGCTATGTGGAAGCAGAGAGCCAGGATGGATGGAGATCAGGGGGGCAGGGAAGCCTCAAGGACTTCAGGAAGCTTGAGAGTAGGGGGGGTGGGTCCTTCCCACCAATACTACAGCCAAGTGTGAAAGAGCACCTGCCCGTCCACGGCTCCCTTCTGAACACTGAGGCTCAAGTAGGTCCCTGCACAGTCACTAAGCTTTTCTGGGTCACGTTATCCTGTGATGACCAGACCAGGTATCCACACCCAAGCATCTGTGGGCCGGATATGAGCTGTCCAGGTATGAGAGGAAGCGATGTTGTTTGTGCTGGAGGGTGGCAGATGGGGCCCAGGTGGATCCTGATCTCTCAGAAACTAAATGTGGGGCCCAAGAAAGGCATGGGCCCTCGAGTGACACGTGGAGTGACCTGACGGAGCTGAACTAACCGCGTGCAGAGGGCTTCAGTCCTGGCCCGCTTGGACCTCTTGCTTGTCTGAGTGCTCCTGAGTGCTTGGCCCTCACCAGGTTCAGTGGCCCTGTGTGAATAACTGAGTGATGGGTATGCTGTGTGGGTGGGAACTGCAGCCCACAGGCTAAGGTCAGTGACCACACCAGCCATGTCAGGCTACCCCCAGCTGCAGACTGGCCGTGACTGCCCATGGCACCGGCCTACCCATGTGTCGGATTACCTGCCCTGCTCAAATGTCCGCTCTGTCTAACCAGCTGTGATTATGGGCTGGCCCAGGGCCAGGCTGTCAGTGCCAGGATGACCACCACCAGACCAGCCCCTATGCTGGACTGCCTTCTGCCCTCTTGCTACAGCTGAACACAGCTCTGGACCACCTGCCGAGGGACACTGGTGGATGGTCCAGTTGCCAGAATGACTCTTGCCTAGCCAGCCCACAGCACCAGGTCATCACTGGGCCAGAATGCCCGTGTATCACTCTTACTGGCTGCCGCACACCGAGGACGCACCAACTGGGCCTAGACCCCACACCCCCGGCTGCACCGCATACCTGAGAGTTGACGGCCTGCCCCATGGGGATGCGGGAACACTCCAGGGCAAACTGCTTAACACAGAAGTAACAACCCTGGGAAGAGGGTGAGCATGAGGTCAGGAGGGCGAGAGACGGGGGTCAGGCTCCTCCCCACTCAGTGCTCCTCCTGCTCACTTGGAAAGCCAGCTCCATGAGGATGATGCCTCCAGGCAGTGCCCGCTGCAGGTGGTAGGTGGTGACTGGAGAGCCAGTGCTCTGGAGAAGGGAAAAGAGACAGGTTCAGAGGCAAGGGTTGGGGCTTCACCAGCTTCAGATCAGCAGGGAAGTCTCTTGGGCTGATGACTTTAATGGTTTCAGGCTGGGATCAATGACCTCAGGCATCATGCAGGGTCCCTGACCTCCCGCCTTGGGGAAATAATTCAGCCTTAGTGACACTGGTGTCTGGGGCATTACTGATTTTCACTGTCGGGGAAGGTACATGATGATGTGTTACCTTGGGGCTCCCATCAGCCTTGGTCTTAGGGCAGGAGAAGGAGCCCCGACCCTCTGTTCCAAGGAACGCCATGGCCCGCAGCCGGCTGGCACTGCAGAAAAGGAAGAGACAAGAGTGGCTGGTCAGTGGGGAGAAGGACCACAGCCATCAGACCCACAACCCACTTCACGTGGAACCGTTTGGTAGGATAGGAGCTGGGCCCGGAGAAGGAAGACCTGCTTGGGGCACCATGTGAGTAAGTGGCAAGGCTGGGACCGGAGTCCAGTCTAGACTGCGAGGCAGGGCTCCCTCCACAGCAACTGCTGCTTTAAGGGGAAGTGTGGGCAGTGCTCGGTTCGGAGGCGGAGGTCAGGCCCTTCTCCACCAGTGAGAAGAGGAGGGCAGGGCCAGAGAGGCTGCTGAGAACACAGGGAGATGTCTGCTTCCTGGGAGCAGCGTGGGTGGGGGGTGGTGCTGTATGTCTAAGATTTTACGAGGAAAACTCAGGGAGATGCTTGACGCCTAGTTAGGCACCTTCCTCTCAGAGGGAAAGGGGCCGCTCTTGTGCCTGGGGAATGGTACTTTCAGCATCCCACAGGCCTACTGTTCTTCCTCTCTCAACTCAGAGGCAAGGGGAGACGTGAGCAGGGAAAGTGCTGGGAACAAGGATAACACGGAAAGGGGCGGTGGGACCCAATCGTCCCATTTAGGAGGCACAAACCGGAACTCTTGCGGGGGCTGGGGGTGGGGTGTCTAAGCCTCTAGTGAAAAGAAATGTCCCACTTAATCCTTACGGAAATAAAGACAAGACCTAACTAGTGCTTGGTGATAGTTAAAGACTGGCGACGAAGGAAAGCCTGACTTTAAATTTTGCTCTAGAAACATTTTTTAACCCAGCATATGTTTTAAAAGGAGTTCAGATTTCTGATAAATGAATACAAAGTAAGCAAACTAAGTCTCTCAAAGAAGCTCCTACGGCTGGGACCCAGCCAAGGGCAGCAAGCTGAGCAACTACTACTCAGGTTGTCGCTGAGAAACAAGGGGTGGGGGCCCAGAGACACAGGCCTGTCCTCTCTTCCTAAGGCCCGGAAAAGAGGGGACAGCCCAGGAGGTGGAGAGCTGGTTACAAAACACTACAGGGGAACTGGCTTTCTGGTCCAAGGTGGTATCTTGATGAAGGAAATACAATTACATTTACTAGCTTGAAAGGGCATCAAACTAAAAATAGACAGGAGGAAGGAAAAAAACTCAGAAATCCAGAGGCACAAAAGTAACTGTGTAACATAAACAGATACTTTCCCATCAGCCTCTGGAAAGGGGCTGGAACACAGAATCCAGAGGCTCAGGTGTTGAGAACACAGAGCAGGGCCACAGAAATGGGGATCTGAGACTCGATAAAGGAGGAAACGGTGGCTGTGGACTTGTTCCTGAGCTCTGGGAGATGGAAAGTGGTGACAGAGGGGCTGCCTACTTTCCAAGACTCCGACCTGTCACTAGTGGCCAGAGGATGAAGGCGACCAAGACCAGGCTGGAGGAGAGTGATGCAAGCGGCCCAGGGCAGGGGTTCTCGGTGAGAAAGAGAGCTAGCCTTAGTGAGTAAAGGGCTTCCTGGGTCACGAACCACATAAATCTCAGGAGAGGTCAGTGGGTGATGAGGACAGAAATCATTAAGACCTAGGTCCAGAAGCTTAAGAGCGTGTACCAGCTCCCTGTGCATGGATGTACACCAGCATGTAAGCATGTGGGTTTATATGCACGGGTGAGGGCTGCATGGAAGTGTCCAAGGACCTCATGTATGTGTGCTGGCCTAGAGGGTGCACATGCACAGGCCAGAGCTGCCCTCATGGAATCCGCGTGAAGAGAGGAAGGGCGAGTGGGCCTCACCTGCAGTGCAGGAGGGAAGGAGGAGACGGGCTCACCTGCGGGCAGGAGAGGGGGGTCGCAGTGGTACCAGCACAAAGCCCATGCTCTGTAGATACTGCACATACTGCTGCAGGAAAGCCAGGCTCAGCTCCTTCAGCCAAGGCTCCTCACGGGTGCCCGGTGGAGGCACATCCAAAGCTTCACAGCTTGAGGGGGCCTCTCGGCTCCCAGGTCCTGGCTCAGGGCGATGGCGCCGCTGTGGGAGTGGAAATTAAGGAAGAAGCTACCCACCGTCAGCCACCGTACTAAGGGTGGAGGAATGGAGTGAACAGAGGTCCCAGGGAGGAAATTCAGAAATCTTGAGCCTCACCTGCCCCTCAGGGGGCCCACAGGTCTCTGGGGGCCCATGCAGCCAGGCAGCAGGGTCAAAGAGCAGGGCTGTTGCACAGTAATGTACCAGGCGGGATGACTGCTTCAGGGTCTCCAGCTCCCCGGCCTGGGGAAATGAGGCAGTGAGCACAAGTGGTGGTGGCCAGGGAAGGGTACAGGATGCTCCTGGAGGATGCGGGTTCAGGCTACTCACGCTGATGGGCATGCTGGCTGGGGTGGACCGCTGCTGCCAGGTTACAAACAGGTTCTCCATCTTCATTTGGCGCTCCAGCTCTGGGGGTTGGGAGCATTAGTAGTGGCCCCCAGGACCTGCCACCCGCTCCCTCCCAGACTCCACAGATTGCCCCTGCCCACCATCTGGCGTAGTGCTCTCACCTCTGCGCTCTGTCATCTTGATCTCCAGGAACTGTTGTCCGTGGTAGGTGACGGGATCGGGGGGTCTGGGCACAGAGCCAAGTGAGGCACTGGGGCGAGCAGCTGTGATATCCCTCAGGGCCTCATCGAAGGGGAACGTGTCCAGGGGAAGGGAACCCCCACCCCGAGAGGACCCAGTGAGCCGGCCTTGCTCCCGGCTCAGAGGGGGGCTTGCACTCCGGATGAGGGTCTCTGCATCCACTGTGGGCAGCAGGAATGGGTTTGGCTCCTGAAAAGATGGAGCCTCACAATGGGCCTTCATCCTCAGACCTTCTTCCCTCCTGCCCCGTGGCCTCCCCTCTCAGACTCTCTCTCTGTACCACCTCTGCCCTCGATCTGTCTCCTCCTCCTGCTTCCGAGCTGGCACTTCCTTAAACCAAGCCCTCAGGAGCCAGAACTAGAGGAGGAAGCCTGAGCATCAGGTACCTTTTCATCCCGCACCGGGAAGTCCAACTGGCCGTAGTGATGGAAGAGTCCAAGCTTCTGGCTGAGGAGGCAGAAGATGAGATGGGCACGTGCATTCTGCCACTGCACAAGGCGAACCAGCGCTCGGCCCAAGGCTGCCCCCAGGTCTGGAGCCCAGTTGTAAGTCAGCAGCAGTAGCTGGAAGTCAGGGGTCAGGGTCAGTGAGGTCACAGAACCTCTTCTCCCACCCAGCCCCTGGCCCCACACCTACCTTCTTATCCACGATTTCCAGGAGCAAGAACCTCTGCCGGGGAGCATTCCGCCCTGAGCTCCCATCGCCTCCGGGCTCGAAGCGCTGCAAGGCTTTGGCAGCTACAGTGTGGGGGCAGGGGAGTCTTAACAGGGATCTGGAGACAGAGCCCCCTCCACCCTGTCCTGTCGTCCGCAGGGTCAGAAACCACACCTTCAGTCACTCTAAACCCACCCTCCCTTAGGCCACGCTCTCACCCTGCTGGGTTGGTCGCCTCCACTGCAAGAAGTTCCTTCCCAGAAGTAGCAGATGCCGCTCAGCTGCTGGGCGGGGTGTTGGGCCCAGCTGTCCAAGGGAACAAGGACTGAAGACATCTGGCTCTGAACTCCTAGTAGGAGGGAGGGATGCAGAGAAAGCAGACTGCTTGGTCTCATGCCCTGGCCCTCACCTCCCTGAGCCTAAGCCCCCACCCAGCTCAGCCTCCACGGGACCCCATACTCACAAATGCTGCTCAAAGATACGGACGCTGGTGTCTCCAGCCATTGAGGTGACCAGAGTGGTGAACTCAGACAAGATGGATGGCAGGAGGAACCGGGACACCATGTAGGTGGAGCTTCTGGACACTGAGGCGCAACCTGGACCCAGGGCAAAGAAATCCTGCTGGAGCTGCAGGAAGGGGAGCAGGCTGAGGACGGGAGTGGGAGGTGGGGGATCTCACCAATCTGAACCATGAACTCCATCCAGCGCTGAGTAACATGAGCGAACACAGGCTGCAGGGTCCCCACCTCACCCTCTTCTAGCTGTGTGGTCCGGCGCCTAAAGACACAGCAGGAGTAAGCAGCTCACACTGACACCTGACTTGTATGTGTTTACTTAAACCCAAGCCCCACCTGTGATCTCACACCACACCCTCCCTGCACAACACACACATGCACCTTTGTCTCTTGGCTCCAGATTCTGGGCCTGATGCCCGCTCAGTTCCACCTGGAGTCCGAACATTTTCAGTTTTGTGACGCCTCCGACCCCGAGTGTCTTCTGGCCGATCCAGGACAATGTCATCAGTTGTTTTGGGGGAACCCAAGTCCCCAGATTCTGTTTTACTCTGAAGACAATGCAGTGAATGAAGAGGGACTATTGGAAGGGGAACAGGGTGGAGGGTGGAGGCATCACCGGACGGTAACAGGAGCCTAGAGGATTTGGAGGCCCAGGTTCGGGCCCTGGCTTCACTGCAGACTGACTAAGCAGCCTTGGGCAGGCTCCTCGACTTTCCTGAGCCCCAGCTGCCTCACTGGTAAAAGCCCTGCTCATCTTATAGGTTTGAGGATACGGTAAGGACAGCAGAAGTAAAGGCACTTTATAAACTGAGGCTTTCTCTTCGTCAGTGAGAACTTGCCACATTCTGCAAACTCCTACCCAAGGAACAGAGCAGTTTTATATATATAATAGGGGTTCTGAGGCAAGGCCTGCAGGGAAGTGTAGGTGGAACTAGGAGGCAACAAGAAAGTAGATGCTAACTTCACCACTTCCTCCCATTCTCCCATTACCAGCATATCCCAGAAGCTACGCCGGCCAGCTTTGCTTGGGGGAGTCACAGGCTCCTCAGGGGCAGGCCCAGGGGGAAATGTGCTAGCTCGGCCTGCAGGGCTCTTGGTTTCCAATGACCCACTCCTGAGACTTCCTGTGGACACCAAACAATACAGACATCTGTCACTAACCATCAATCCCCAAACCTAGCCCCAAGACTGTTACGACAGTGCCTCAACACTTCCTCTACTGGTTACTGCGTGACAGTATCAGTGTCTGCGACTGACAGTGTGTGGCTGCAGGTATTCGTGTGAAGTGAATTCCTCATATTTTTCGCTCTAAGCGGGTGACTCCAAGCATTGGTACATTTCTGCTGATGACTTGCAGATGCAGGGAAGGCAAAGGACAGCTGTGAATGTTATTTCAGACGGAGCCTTTGTGACATGTTCCCAGATCCCGCACCCGAAACACCATCTTGCCTGGATCTGTGACGTTCTCTGGCCCCCACATACCTGGGGACATGTCCTCCGTGCATAGGGAGGCTGGCAATAGCTGCAGCTCCATGACAGCATCGGCCAGGGCCTGGCGAGCTGCCCCTTGGAGCTTCTCCTCGAGCTGTACAATGCTGATATTACCTTTTTCCCACACATCCAGTCGAAGTCGTGGGGCCCCACTGGGAGCTGGAGGAAAGAATGGGGGTCACTTGAGGGTGCCCCCAGTTCCTACAGCATCCTACAGCATGTGAATACTCCTCCTCTAGCCAAGCGGCCCCACCTGAGGAACTGTCTGGCGCGACCGGGCAGCGAGTGACCTGGGTCAACTGCTCAAACTCCTCTTCTTGCAGTACATCTGGAGGCCCCGGAGAAGAGGGGGGCCACGATGCCAGTGAGATGGGAGCCCCTCCCTCGTCCACAAAGGCTAGAGTGATGCAGGCAACTCCTGGGTAGAAATCCACAGGAAAACTCAGGTCTGGAATGTCCAGACCCCCTTTCCTCCCCCACACCCACCTTAGAGGCAAGGCTGGGAAAGGCCCTTTCAACCAAGAGACCAGAAAGGGCTTTCCCACACCTGGCAGTGCCCACACTGTACCTTTGCCCCCAGTGCCCTGTCCACCAGGCTTGTTATACAAGTAAATGTCCAAGTCGGGGAGGCTGCCTTGTGGTGGGAGTGGATGCTGGGGAGAGAACAGCCACCAAGAACTAAGATGAGGCAAGTGGACAAAAACTGTCAGAGAACGGGTGTCTGGTGGAGAATGGGGAGCACAGAAGACACAGGTAGATAATAAAGGTGTATGTGGGAGGAGGGGTGTACACAGGTCCATGGGCAAAGGTACACATGAGGAATCTGTATAAAACACACCGTAACGGTGTGTGTGTGTTGGGGGGCGGGGACTGAGTGCATCTGGGTGTGGAAGGAGGCGGGTGAAACCTCACCTGGAAGTGGTTCCGGCCATTGCTGTCTGTGTATTTGGGAGAGTGCAGGAAAATGAGCAGGTTTTGCCGCAGGTACCAGGCCAGGGCAGGAAGCCAGGGCCGGCAGGAGGGGGGCAGGGCCAGATGCAACACCTCTGAGGGGAGACTTCCAGGGGGCTGGATGAACTGCAGAGAGTGGGAAGGGGAGTCAGAGCTGGATGAAGAGGTTCCTGCTGAGACTGTCCTGCATCTGTGACTGTGCCGCGGAGGATGCTGGAGTCTGGGACGGAGCTGACCTCCACATCAGCTGGTGTCAGCTTGCAGTTCCGAACAAGCATGACTGTGATGACGTCCAGAGTGGCCTCATCCAGGCGCCGACGCAGAACCCGCACCAGCTCATCTGTGATCTCGGGACCTTGATGTAGGAGGGAAGGTGGAGACACTGGCTGAGGATCCAGCCACCCCAAACCAACCGTTAAACCCCAGACTCAAACATTCTCCCATATATTATAGACAGCCAGCACTAGGGTCTGGTTCTGCCAAGCTAATCACTGTGACTGTGGAGAAGTAAGCTTTACCTCTCGAAGCCTTGGTGCCCTTAGCCATGAAATGAGAATAATAGCATCTACCTCATATATAACCATCTTAGCCCAAGACCCAGTACACATTAACTGAACCATAAATGTTAGCTGGAAAATCCATCTGCCTAATAGACACCTCAGGCTCAACGTGTCTCAAATCGAGCCCATCATCTTCACCACCATGCCACCCCTGGCATCCAGCCAGTGGGCCACCATCGAACACACAGGCACCCAGGATAGATACCTGGGTGTCAGCTTTAATGACCCTGCTCCCCCTAGCTGCATTTCAATCAACTATAGGTCCTACGCCCAAATATCACAGCAGTCTGTCATACCCGCATGGCTCCTGCTTGAGGGAAGCCCACAGCGTAGTGTGAGCTGGAGTAGGAAGGCTCTGAGAGACTTCTGGAACCTCATCTGGTCACTCTCCTACCCTCCTTGCAGTCCTTACCTGCCTGCCCTACGCCATGCACCAGCAGCCGGATGTGCCTGTCCACTTGTCCCACAGGACGAGCAGTATCTGCACTGCGGCTGGAAGCCAAGTCGAGGGGAGAACGAGGACCCTGTGGGAAAACTATGGTCAGGGCCCGCTCTAGGGAGCAAGGCCTGAGGGTGCACAGGGCATCGGGGAGTGGAGGGGATACGTGCCGAAACTTCCTCAGAGGAGATGGGCTCCTGGCTTCGGGACAGAGCTAGGGATGGGGGCAGAGCATCGCCTTCCCATGGCCGCTCGCTGCAAGTCGTCTCCAGGAGCCTGGGAAAGAGTGGCAAGGTCTTTGGACACAACTCCCCCTGTGCCATCCATGATCCATGCTTTACCCCATTTTCCCAGAGCCCACATACCGCAGATAATACACAGCCTTCGTTGCTCTCTCCTGGTAAACAAACATATTCTTCCGGTTCACCACGGAAAAGGCGTTGAGCACAGAGCGCAGGGCCTGGATGGCTGTGGGAGGAACAGGGACTCAGGACTCTCCCTGCTCCAGAGCCCTCACCACACTCCACCTGCCCTCTCGTGCCGTCACATACCCCGGGAGACCCCCATGCTGGGCCCCATTTTGAGGCGTGAATGGACTCGAATCACAGTTTCCCATACAACGTCACAGGAGAAATGGCCAGGAACAAACTGCATTGTGGCTGCCAGGTACCCTCGAGGTGCACAGCTCTCATCAGCAGCATAATCTGATGGGGGGAAGGCAGACGGGGGATCAGAAAGGAAACAGTCGTCTGCCCTCACACACTTATCACCTGCAAACTGATCTCATCCTCACTGCCCTGGGCGCTAGGCCCTATTATCCTGCAGGGGAAAGATGGTCATTTTGGGTAATAAGGAAGGACCATCCTCTTAGGAAGACAGGTTACAGCACAAAGGTTTTCAGAACTATCTTAGGGAGATGTGGAGGAGACAAGATGTATCAGGAAAGGCAAAGCATGAGAAAATCCTGAAGATAATGCCACAACACCCTGACCTTGTCAAAATATATGTCATAATATAATATACACCCCATTTGTGTACTCATTGAGAGTTGCAACAATTAACTCCTTAAAACAAAAAGTATGCCTGCTTACACAGACCTGCTGCAGAGTGGGGAAGACTGTGTCCCCTGCTCTGGAGGACAACTGCCCCAAAGAACCCAAAGGGTGGAGTGGCAGTATGCAAGAGTGCACAGACACAGTCCAGTGCCTTGTCAGGGCCTTCCAGGGTTTCCAGGTTGACAAGGCACCTTCCAGCAGCCCAATGGTGGCATTTTGCTTTCCTAGAGAAGCTGCTGTCAGATGTGAGCAATGCTTAGAAAACCCAGGAGGCTGCAGTGTCTGGAATGGAATGCTGGTTGCTAAGGGTTCCAGCAAAGCCACGTGGAGAATTAAAAAGAGGAAGGGCTCTGCCTGGTTTCTGACTGCTCTAACATCTCAGGCTGCTGGAAGTCACTGGGAAGTGAAAGTACCGGCTGTCCTAGCTCATTTGCAGAAGATGCTGTCAAAACCCTGGGAAGCCCACTAATTGTGGGAATTCTGCTTTGATATGGAATACATCCCAGGATGTGCTGAGAGACATGCTCTCTGGAGCTGTCAGGAATGTTCATTTTCAGACTCACTGAAAATGTTAAAAATAAGGAGTGGTCTGATTTTATGTTTAAACCAGAAGGGAGAACTGAAAAGAAATGGCATGATTTGGTTTTCCTCTATGACAGCGATTTTCAACCCTTTTCAACTCTTGGCACACGTAAATTAATTACTACTAAAATTCTGTGGCACACCAAAAAATGTATTTTCTGATCTGATGAAAAAAATAGGTATCACTTTGATTCATTCACACCAGATGGCTACTGTGTTGGCTGTTGTCCTTTTTTTATTTGATACTCTAGGGGAAAAGAGGTCAGTGCCGCTACCTAAACAGTCAGGTGTTATAGGTTTTCAAATCCTTGCAGCGCTCTGGTTGAAAGTTGCTGCTCTGTGAGTTGGGGTGAGAGGTCATCAGGAGTAAGAGAAGGAAGCAGAAATGTGGAGACTTCAATACCATTCCAAGTAGATTACCATGTTTCCTAACCAATACCAAAGGGATCCTGTGTCCGCCTCGTATGGAGGGACAGCTAACCAGACAGCAAATCCTCCTACCAGGCCTCAGGCTCTGCTCCTCTGGTCTTCTCTTAGCTATCAACTGGCCTACTTGTCCCCCTCACTATCCCCTGTTCCTTAGCCCTATTTCCCTGCAGGAGAAAGACGGTCACTTTGGAAAACAAGGCAGGGCTAAACCCTTAGGAATACCAGGCCCAGCTGGCGCCCCTTCAGTGACCCCTCCGTCTAGCATTCTTCAACATCTCCTCTGCTGTGGAACTTTACGGCTCTTTTGCTGTGGGACACACATGTGCTCGAGCCTCCACTTTAAAACTGCTGCCTTGACCCCCATTTCCTCTAGGTCCCACCAAATCTATCTGGTCTCTCCCTTCACTGCCAAGCCTCTTAAAAGAGTACCCCATTTTGCCATGTATAATGTGGCCAAATTTTTTGCCCAAATTTTAGAGGGGAAAAAAGGGTGCACATTATACATGGGTATAATGATTACATACCATGAGTATAATAATCCCGTGTATAATATGCACAAAATGTGGGCGTGCACTATACACGGCCAAATACGGCAGGTACTCTCTGCTCCACCTATCTAACACCCTTTCACTGTCATTTCTTCCAGTTTGTATTCCCATCTCTCCAGTGAAAATACTTCCACTGAAGTCACTGATGAACTTGAAACGGCCAAATCTAGTGATCCTTGTGTCCTCTCCTTTCTGCTCTCCCAGTGTTACCTGGCACCAGTGACCAAGTGATGTGACTCTGCCCTCAGCTTCTCACCAAAGTCTTCGATAAGGGAAAGGAAGGCTCCTGGATGGAACCTCACCATCGCTGGGCAGTGGTGCCCGCTGACGGGAGTGGAAGGGGGTCTCGCTGCGCCACAGATCTTCCTCGCTCTCAGCCACCAGAAGAGAGTTGCACACATGACTGTCGTGAAGGTCCTGAAGAAGCAGCCGCTGGGGGAAGGGGGAAGGCATCAAGAAGCTGGAATGTTCCCTCATAAATGGGCAGCGGCGGTGCGAGGTAATCAAAGGCCAGAGAGAATGCCCATTATCACTGGCGGGGGGGGGGGGGGG
>PVKU01001822.1:0-180025 GCA_004027475.1 Anoura caudifer | reverse complement strand
CTTTCCCTGACACTCCAGATGGTCGGACCCTACTGTATGCTCTCACAGCCATCTCTACTTTTCCTCTGCAGAAGTCTTCACAACTGTAATGAAAATAATTTGTGTGACTGTTGTACATGGTTTATCTCCTCCACTCGACACATGCTCCAGAGTCAAGGTTTCTCTCTTGCTCACCATTTTATCCCTAATACTGGTTCAGAGCAGTGAGCAGGAGCATCTCCACATCTCATAGTCCCCGGGAGGGTAGGAGAGGAACCCACAGAATTGGGGTGAGGTAGGGAGAGTTCCCTAGTTTGTGACGAGTCTGGGGAATAAGAGTATCCCAATAACTGGGGGTCAAAGAGGGATCAACAGCCTCTGAAAGTCAAGGTCCTGGAGATTCCTTCCTCATCTGAGCTGTGACCACGCCTGGAGAACCCTGCCGCTGGCTGCCCCTTACCTGGTTGACCTCCCTGCAGATCTCCCCAACTCGCCTCACCAGGAGCTGCTGCAAGTGGCGACACTCGGCTCCTGGCCCTCCCTCTTCCCGAGTCAGGCTCCTAGGAAGGAGCAATGGATCAGACACAGAATTGCAGGGGGGAGGAAACTGTGAAGGGAAGGTCATGGGAGCTGGGACCAAGAGGAACCATGAAAAGGAAGTAGGATTGAACAAAGGGAAGTAAACACAATGGGCAATGGGAAGGATGGAATTCTCAGTAGCCATTCTGGAAGCCTGGGCCCCATGCCTGCCTCACCAGCCTCCATATGGTGCCACACTGAGCTGTCTATCATGCAGCTCACCTCTTCTTCACTCTCAGATCTTCTGTATCGTTTGAAGGACAGCGTTCCTTTTTCTCACCCCCCCCCCCACCCTATGATTAGAGCAGTATTTAACCGGATGCCGAAGTGACATGATTTGCTGCTATCTGCGGGAAGTGGTCAGACCCCTACCCAAACCCTTGACCAACATTCAAGAGAGGTGATGTGGGACCAGGGAAAGGAAGCTAAATCAGAGTCAAGGCGCGGGGGGCCTGGCCTCCACTCACCGTGCATGTGCATACACTTCCACACGATCCTGCAGTATCCGGACAATGAGCCAGAAGTCCGGGAGGCATGGCCCAAGGACGCTTGAGAGCGAAGGCTGTGGAGGTGTTGGCCCAGGTGGGGTCCGCAATGTGAAGGGGGTCTTCTCACCCAGGTTCTCGTTGAGACCCTCACTGTCAGAGCCACTGCTGCCGCCATCATAACCTGCGTCAAATGTGCTGAAGTTGCAACCCAACCTTTGAGCTCATCTGAGTCTCCAAAGTACATCAGGCTTAATGAACCCCTCCAGCTTAGTCCCTCCCGAAGTCCCCAGCCTAGACTTTTCACTGTGTGGCCCTAAGTCCACTGCCCACCAGCTAGAGTCCTGCACCCCCTGCCACAGCTTACCAAGGTGGTCTGAGTCCATACTGCCCTGACTGGACATGAGGCTCAGTCCTCGGCTGGGCCCAGGCTGACTCCCTGGGAAGAGAAGGGAAACAAATGTCCAGAGCCTCTCTCAGTCCCAATTAGGACTGCCTTCCAAAAAGGGAAGCAGGTCAGGGATGTACATGTTCTGGGTACTGGCCCCAGACTTTGCTGCCCAAGTCCTCTCTTACCTCCCTGTGGCAGGCTGGGCAGACTGATGAGGGAGGGGCCCTCAGAATCCTCTGGGGAGCCAGGGCCTCGGGGGCTGGTTGTCAGAGCCTGAGGAGAGGAAGTCAGGACTGAGTACAGGCCCCACACACCCCATCACCACCCCTGCCACTCCCAGGTCAGCCCAGAAAAGACTCACCTCCCCTTCGATGCCTTCAGCCTTATCCTCGTGGTTGTGCCAAGCCCAGGCCACTGAAGAGGGTACCCCAGGGGACCCACCTGGCTGTTGGCCAGCTGCCACAAAGAAGAAGCCACTGTCAGGGTCCTCGAGAAGAACATGGCCAGGCAGGTGGAGGCGACGGAACTCCTGAGGAGCGGGAGGCAAGGCCACAATTTAGACACAGCAGCACCCCATTCGTGGCACCCCACACTTCCTCATCAGACACTCACAACTACCTCGTGAAGCAGGCACTAGCGTCCCCATTGCTGTGGTAGAAAAGGGTCAGTGACTTGCCTAAGGTTCAGTGGGCCAGTGTCAAGGCTGGGAACTGGGTCTCTCCCTACCTGGGCTGCCAGGTGTGGGGTGAGGGACAGACAATGTGGTGAGGAGGTGGGCAGGAAGGTAATTCAATGGACTCAAAGCAAGAGAGGGCCTTGCCTCCCGCGTCTGGAGCCCAGGGAAGAATGGGCGCGAAGTGACCAGACAGCGTTCTGCAGGCAGCGTACCTCCTTGAATTGTGTGAGAGAACGCTCCGGCCCAAACACAAAACTCAGCGGCAGACTTTGGCGAAGACAGGTGGAGCGTCCGTGAGAGCTATGGATGTGGGCAGCGGCACGGTGCAGGGCGGGGCTCTGGGGGATGCCCCCTCTCCGAAGTGCCCCCACCATCTCATCCTCCAGCAACCAGCGGATCTATAGTCAGAGGGGAACCCAGGAGGTGGCAAAGGGCACGACCCTCGCTGACTGGGGCATCACTTCACTCCTGGGCTAGCAGACACTACAGGTTACTCTGTCTCACAGACTGAGGGAGGCCTCACTTCAATCCCACAATAAAGGGGGTGCCTCACCCCACTGATACGGCGGAAAAGGTATCAGTTAGTGTTGAGGGGCTGTCACTTAGGTCAGGGGAGGGAAGGCCCTCACCTCACTCATGGTGGTCTCAATAGCCAATCTGTGGGGTGTAGCCAAACTGGATAGTCCTGGGTGCCTAATTGAAAGAAAGGTGTGGACAACGGTTTCCAGAAAATAAAACTGAGGGAAAGCAAGGAACTCTGAGAGAAAAGGTAATACCTGTCTTCTTCTGGGGGTGGCAGTGGGGGCCCCAGGCCATCATCTGACCTTAAAGATGATGGCTGCCCTGGAGATCGTGGAAATGAAGCACTGCTCTCAGATGTTGACCTGAATGGGGCAAGGAGCAAAGGTCAAAGGTCAGCAGCTAATATCCTCCCAAGACCTCCTCAGCAGTACTTTCTTGAACTATTTCAGATGTCCTTAGTCCTGAAGTACCCCTAGATTCCTTAACGGCTCCCCTACCCTCACAAGGCCCCAGGCCCCCCCACCAAACTTGCTGCCACACCGGTGGTGCTGAGGGTCCGAGGTTGGGGGAAGCTCCACTTCCAGCGGTAAGGTCAGCACAAAGACATCCAAAGTGACACTGAGGTCCCTCAGGGGCACTCGGCCCCCAATCAGGGGGCCCTCCAGACTGGAAAGCACCTGGCCTGGGAGAGGGGGAAAGTTCAGGGCTGCTGGGAGCCGTGGGACAAGCACAGACCCCAAGTTCTCAGAGTTAAAGAGTTGTACCCAAAGACTCCCTGCAGAGGCAGGCAGGCTGCACCAGGACCCGCGGCTCTCTGCTGGGCACCCCCAACTCACCCAGGCAGGTAGGCAGGCTGCACACGGGTACCGAGCTGTGCTGCCCACGCAACCGCACGGAGCACGTGAGGTGCAGGAAGAGCGGGGGCAGGTCATGCACAAAGCTCTCGGGCCCAGTAGGTGAGTCGCCCCCCAGGATACTGAAGGAGTCTTCATCAGGGTTCACGGTGTCTGCATCTGACAGCGAGGCGGAGTCTAGCCCAGCAGGCCCCAGGTCGGGTTCACGGCTCTCGCGGTATTCCACCTCCAGCTCTGGGTCACTTTCAGTGACCACACAGCAGGCAGATGTGTCTCCTAGAGATGCATGTCTCCTGGTCAACTGGAGAGGCTGACCAGAAGGCCCCTGACCGGTGGAGGCCCCCGAATCCTGGCTTGAAGCACCCTTCCCCACCTTAAGCCACTTGCCCACAAACCTTCTTCTCCCAGGAACTCAGCCTCTGAAAACTCCAGGTCGCTGACTTTTCTGTCTACTGTGTCCCGGGGGCCCTCATCCTGGGCAAGGAAAAGAAAGACAGCTCAATCCAAGGCAGGACAAGAGTCATATCCAGGCCTGAGGGAACCAAGAGTAAAGAAAATCGAGGTGGGCCAAGTAGAACCTCTGTGGCTCCAGGCTGGAGCAGGAGAAAGGTAAAGAAGGAGGCTACTCACCTCTCGCCTGCTGGATGGAGGGCAGTAGAAGAAGTAGTGGGGATTGGAGGGCACTGTGCGGAAGTGGAGACCACTGACCTCCAGGAACTTCTCCTGTTTTGGAGTTGGAGGGAGACTGTAATGTCAGCCACCTCTCAGAACACTACCCCTACCCTACACTACAGACCCCACACACCTGAGCCAGGAGAGAACATTAACCCCTGCACAGACAGGACTCCACGTCTCTTCCACCCTCACCTGGATGAGGCTATGGAGGGTATCATGCGCCTCTCCTCTGAGCTGGCAGACATCCGTCAGAGAGATCTCCAAGCCAGGGTCTGGGTTGCCAGGGACACGGGTGCTCTGAAACTCAGGCTCACTTAGGTCCTCGGTCTCTATGCTGAGTGGGTAGAGTGGGGGTGGGAGGTGTTAAAGTTTTAAGAACCACCAAGTCCTAGGGGATCCTGCTTCCCAACTGGGAACAGCACACACCTATCTGTCTTTGTTTCTAGGAAGGGTGAGCTTGGGACTCAACAGTGGGAAAAATACAGTTTTTGCTTCTGTGGAACTCACATTCGTTCAGGGGTCATTAATATTACATGAATGTCCTCGGAACAGCTTCTACTTTCACTGATATCAACTGGCAACTCCCTAGCCCTAACCCATTTCAGTACTCCACACCAGGACAGGGGATGGGGAGAGCCAGAGGGAGGCAGCTCCCCAAGCCAAATGGGAGGAGGAAATCTAAACATGAGGTCGGAAGCCAGTGACAGAGAGCACTACTGCCTTTCTGGGGCTTGGGTGCCACCTTGCACAGCCGTTCCCTGGGATTGGAAGGTCCCAGTTTATCAGGACTTTGTGTGTCCCCTTCTATGTCATTCTAGGACAATCCTAACCTGGACTCAGAAGCCAGGACAGCTCGTTCCCGAGGCTCAGGGCCCTCCTCGATGCTGCTGCTAAAGGGTCCAGGGCTGAGAGGACCAGGGCTTGGGGGTGCATGAGGCAAACCCCGAGTGTATCCGCAGAGTGTGAGCAGAAAAGGAGTGATGTCTACTTCTTGAAGTAGCTCCTCACAGGCATCCACTGCCATCAGCAAGTCCTGGGAGGTCACACTCTGTGCTTGCTGCAAGCTCCGGAACAGCCCTGGCAGAAGTGGAAGGGGCCATGAGGGTCACACTCTGGAACTGCCTCACCACTCCACGTCCTTACAATCCTCATGTCTCCTCCCTGATGCTCCCTCCTATGGCCTCCTGCTCACCACGGACATAGCATCGCTGAGCATGCTCCTGCAGCAAGGCACAATGGTTGGCTGCCTCCTTGTACCTGGGCTCCATCCAGGCTGAGGAAGGGGCGGTCTGGTCAAGAAACTGAGTCCTAGGAATAAGAAGAAAGAGGAAGCTTGGCCAACTTCCCTGAGTGACACTGTGAACTTAACATCCATCCAGACACCAGCGGGTCATCCCCAGGTCCCCACCAACTGTATTCAAGGCCCAAAAAGTTCAACTGACTTGCTAAAGGAAGCCCAGTGAGGAGCTAGCTGGCAGGACATGGCTAAGCAGCTGAGCCCCTGCAACTGATCCCCTGCAAATGATCATCAACCTATCTGTCCACACCTGAGTGTTGTCTGAGCCTTGGCTGGGAGAGGACCTAGGTCAACATTAAGGGCACTCACCGGAAGATGAGGTCTCGGGGTGCCGGAGGGGGTTGCATGCTAATCATCTGTTCCCTCAGCGCTTCCAGGGCACAGCTATAGATAAAGACTGGACAGCGGGTCCGGGGTCCATCTGCACCCTCTGTTTGTGGAGCCTGACGCCCCGTGCAAGCCTGCAGGTCCCGACGAAAGGGTGGGTTCAGCTCTCCCGGATTCTGGGCACTGTCTGTGAGAAGAGGTGTTGCACGGTCTTCAAGCCCTCTATTTGTTCCCATTCTTGTTCCTGCTTAACTGACTTAAGAGTCAGCAGCCTTACCACAGGCTGGGGTGACACTGAGGATAGGGATCTGGGCCTTTGGAACCCTGACCCCAGTTCCTCCCAGATCTCTCAGGCTGGAGGCCCCGCTCCAATCTCCGAGCTTGGGTTTAGTCTCCTCTTGAGAGGGTCCCTCCAGGCCATAGGCGGCCAGGTACTGGACATCTGAAAAGGAAAAGAGAGGCATAAATCAGAGCTGCCTGTTAGCCCAGAGAGGGAGCTCAGGGGTTTGTATCTGAGGGACCAGTGAGGAAGGTCAGTGGTCGGTACCTGAGAAGGTAGCTGGGAGGAATGTCAGAAACGCATGCTGAAGGCTCACAAGCCTTGCATAGCAGCGCCAGTGAGGGGGCCGGGCCGAGGTGAGAGGCTTGAGAGCTTCAGGAGGGCTGACTTTCTACAAGAGAGACAGGACTAGGGCGATCTGTAAGGGAACAAACAACCCCTGCTCCCTTCTTGCACCCAGTAGGGGTGTCCAACCTTTGGGCATCTCTGGGCCACACTGGAAGAAGAAGAGTTGTATGGGCCACATGTTAAGTATACAAACACTAACAAAAACTGAGGAGCAAAAAAAGGGTTTTAAGTAAATTAACGATTTTGTGTTGGGTTGGCCATCCTAGGCCACGTGCAGCCCTGGGGCTGTGCGTTAGACACTCTTGAGAGTATAGCTTGCAAGATCTAGAACAAAGGGAAACGACAGTACCCTGTCATTGGCAGGAGGCATTTAGTATACATGATGATGCAAAGTCAGGGTATGGATATGCGGTGATGGAAGGAGGTCAGTGAGAAAGGGCTCAGGGAGATGAATTGGTGCTGACCAGGGTAGGAAGAGCTGAGTCTCCTGTGGCCTGAGCGGTGCTGACTGGCTGATCCTTCAGGAGCCCCTGGCCCCCCACTGGTGGCCCCTCCAGACCTACAACGAGGGCAGAGATGAGTGGCAGAGGGCAGGACCAGCAGAGAGGCAGGGCTCTGAGGTGAAGAGATAAGGAAGCCAAAACCCAAAGACGGAAACCACCTTGTGGGGTGGGGGGAGAAGGGGCGGGGCCAGAGTCTGATATTTGGAGAGATGGGGAACTTACCTGGACTGTGGTGGGTGCGCCGCAGCACCTCACTCAGGAAGGTAGCCTGGTCAGCGGTGCTCAGTGGGATCTCCCGGTCACTCAGCTCCTGTCCCAGACAGCTATGCAGCAGGCACAGCACCAAGTCGTTGGAGGGACAAGGTCCCTCGGCGAAAGGGATGCTCTCTGGCTCTGCCCAACACACACTCTGCTCAGCACCAAGAGCCTTCTGCTGCCCAGTGCCCTGGCCCAGCCCTGACCAGTACAGCCCCTCCTGCAGCTTCCAAGCCTTCTCTGGCCCCCATCACTCATCTGTTGGTTCGCAGACTTATCTGCTCTCTATGCTTTAATTCAGCCAGGCTTGCAGGCCCTCTAGGTGTGGGGTGAGTGGGTACCAAAATTCACCTACCTCTGGAAAGCAGGAGGAAGAACATCTGGAGCTGCTGGCACTGAGGCAATAATCCCATTAGGTCAAAATGGAAAGGGATCTCATGGACACAGGTGTCTCCTCCCTGGTCCAAGCCTAAGAGGGAGGGAAGAAAACAAGACCCACGGTAAGACCAGATTTTTGGTCTGTGGCTGCCCCATCCACTCCCCTCAAGGGCCCCTTCCCCACTTACCGTCAGAGACCCTCGGCTCTAGGGGCAGGGGACTCCATTCCTTGCTCTGGCACAGCTGTATCAAGTATTCAAAGCTCAGCATTGAGCCTATGCATGCAGCATCCCGAGGGTGGAGCTAGGGAGGTATAGCAGAGGTCAGGAATAAGCACCCCCAGAGCCCCTGAGCCCTGGGCCTCCAGCTCTCAAATGGAGGCGCACGGTCAGCTACTCAGAACACACAGATTCAGAGGCGTCAGAAAGCCCAAAGGCTGTGGTACTCCCAAAGGGGTGGCACCCAACCCAGTAAGCCGTGCGGGTGCTGCTGAAGTCACTCACAGCTCTTGGGATCTCAGAGTATGTCAAGTTTTGGAGGTGCTTCCAGCTCTCAGGGCCGGGTCCCACTCGCCCACACTGTGGCTCCACCCACACCTCGGTGACCAGATTGAGCTCCGAGTCTCCCTCCAGGGCCTCCACCTCCACATCATTGTCATCATCTGTTGAAAAACTAAAGCAGGAAGGGCCCTGAGCCAGGGAGTAAGGAGGAGAGTCCAATCCACAGACCCATGGCTAGAGCCAGACCCCAGAGGGCAGGAAGGCAGTCGGCACACAAGACGGCCACAGGTCACCCTTACCAGACCTGCCCCTGCCTGATGAAGCACCTAAAAACATCACCCTCTGCCCTGGCCAGTGTGGTTCAGTTGTTTGGAGCACTGTCCCATAAACTGAAAGGTCACTGGTTCGATTCCCAGTAGGTGCACATGTCTAGATTTGGGAGTGCAGCCCCAGGATGGTGTGTGTGCAAGAGGCAACAGATCGATGTCTCTCTCTCACATTGATCTTTCTCTCCCTTCCTTCCCCTCTCTTTAAAATCAATAAGTATGTCCGGGTGAGGATAAAAAAAATTAAAAGCACCCCCTGGCCCAACTCTCTCTCTCAGGTGTGGGAGACCAAACTGTATGGGACAGGAGGGAAGAGGAGGAAGAGGAATGCAGAGAGCAGCCGGGCCTCACCTGTCCTTGGTGGAGGTGGAGTGTGGGGGGAAGAGGATGTACTGCACGACACATGTGTGCCGTTCTTCCACCGTGGCCTGCCCTGGGGGCTCATTCTGCGGGTGGAACAGGAGATCCTGGGCAAACGCCAGCCACAGCCAACCAGCTCCAACCCTCGGAACTTCAGTCCCCTTGCCACACTGCCCTGGGACTGGCCTCAGGACTCAGCTCCCTGGGAGGCAGTTTTCAGCAGTCCCAACCCAACCCAGCCCAGAGGTCAGTGCCCCCAGGATGGTGACACACCTGGGTGGGAGGTGTCATGAGGGACAGCACCTACCTGAATGGGAAGCTCTAGCACCATGTTGATGATTCCTTCCCCACTGCAGGCGAAGTGGAACCCTTCAGAGAGTCGGACTCTGAAGCCCCATGGAGGTGGGGGCAGGGACAGGATGAAATAGAAGAGAGACAGTCAGAGCACATCCCTGACCCCCATGCCACTTATGTACCCACCTTCCAGCAGCCATCCAGGCAGACCTGAGTGCTGGTGGCCCTGCTAAGACTACTGGTCCCTTGAATGTAACAGGTCTAATTAGGACCAGAGGCCTGAATAAGCAGAGTGGAGGGAAGAGAGGGGATGGCAGTAGCAGGCCTTGCTCTGTGCTGGATCCTTTGCGTAACAGCTCAGAGAGGGGCAGTGTCTGGCGTAGGCTTTCTGCCAGCCTCGGGTGACGTACTCAGTGAGGATGGAGAGGAGCTGGGCAATGGCGCTGAGTGGCAGTGCAGGGGCCAGTCCTGATGGGACACTCCAGAGCCAGCGCTGATGGTAGAGGTAGCGGGACAGCGACGCTAGGCTAGAAGAGGCTGAGCGGCCCGACACCAAGGGTAGTGGCCCTGGTGGCTCCAGTGTCAGCAAGAAAGGTGCCCGGTAGTCCAGGGGTAATTTCTCATACCTAGGAAACAGGAGCAACTCCCAGTTGTTCGCTATTTATATCCAGCTAAGCCACAGTCCTCCCATATGCTTTTGGCCCTAACCCCACCCTCTGTACTAACCTGATGAGTAGCTTATCCAGTGGCTTATGCAGGACCACGAGGCAGGGCCGGTCAGAGAGGGCCTGCTGTGGCCCCGGCAGAGGGGGAGACTTGGAGGGAGAGTTGCCCCCACCAATGCTTCCCAGCCCTTTTCGTTTCACCTTAGGTGTTGGCTCCTTGCTTTGTACCCGGTGGGGGAAACGCAGCCGCAGGATCTCTTCCCGTAAGCCTGACACAATCTGAGGGGAAAATGAGATCCGATTCTCCTACTTCCACCTCCTGCAGGTCTGGGAGAAGGAGCTTACAGATAAGGTGAGGGAGCCTTACTTAATCTGGGGGCTCCCCTCTCTACTGGCCCTGTGGGTTTGTGGAGAAGGAACCAGCCTACACTCCAGGCTCCTGGGGCTGGGAGTCAGCCAGGGCCCAGCTCACCTTGTGCCGAGCCTGTGCTGGTGTGCCGATGGGAAAACCCAGGCGAAGAACCATGCACGGGGCCTTGGAGATGATGCGGACCATGTAGAAGGAGGAAGGGGGCTGGTCTGGAGCACTGGGAAGAAATGGGAGTCAGAGAACAGCCCTAGGTTGGCTGTAAATGAGTTTAGGAGGAAGTAGGGATATAGTCTGGGGTTAGAGGAAGAGATGTGATGAGCTGAGGTGGTGGGGGAAGAGTGAGGGGACATCACTTTGCCCACCTGGAGAGCAGCTTCACGTAGGAATAGCCCTCAACCAGCACAAAGCTGCTCCAGTCCCGAAGCAGAGAGGTCAGTGAGGAGTGTGAGATCCTGCACTGGACAGTACTGTAGCGCCCATTGCTGCCCGGGGTGTGCAAATGCTTGGGGATTGGTCTGGGAAAAGGGATAAGCATTGGGGTCAGACCTAACAGCTCCAATCTTGGGGGAAAAGAATAGACTGCTACCTCTTCTAGGACCTCTTTGAGTATATGGGGGCTAAGGAACAGGAAGAAAGGGTCGTAGCTTTTCTTGGCCAAGGTTAGTAAGGGCTCGTCTGCTGCTCCCCTTCCCCATCACTTGCTGTCCCATCACCCCTCCTCCTCCATCCCAACTATGGCCCTAAGAGGATACTCACCTGTCGTGCTCCAGGATTAGCACTAGGCGGTGCATGTGCAGCCAACGCTGCCACGAATTTGCATCCATGGACAGCACTGGCTTCCAGTAGGCCGCAAACTGGGCATGGGATGAGTCGGACCCACTGTGCTGAAGGGAGAGCACCTGGGGGTGGGGAGGATAGCTCTACAGCAGCATTCACAGAAAACCAGGGTACAGCCTCCAGACAGTGCCCAGAACCATGGGGTTCAGAGGTGGCAGTGGCTTAAGGTTAAAGGAACCCATACCCCAGCCTGGGCTAGAGGCAAAAGTTGCCTCCAATATGAAGGCTAGATTAGAATGAATGAACCCAGGGACAGACTGTGTAGTCTTTTAAAGCTAATTCCAGGCAAAGGATGTGACTTGTCACACTTCTGTCACTGACTTTCGAGCAAAGCCACTGAGTGGTGGCAGGACCTCGAGAGGAAGCCACTGATCACTAACATAAGCCCCATGGCCTACCAAAGCCAGCTGGCAGCAGGCCGGGTGTGAAGCAAGCACAGGACAAGGGAAGCTATGGACTTCGGGAAGCGAAGTGGTTCACAGTGGTTGTTAAGGGTGGGAAATGGGCAAGGGCAGTGGGGGAGGCCACAGTATGCCGCGTGGGGGTAGGGCAAGGAGGCTCCCAGAGGGCTAGGGTGCCACCACCTAGACATTCTGTAAATCTTTACCTCTGACACTGAGGGGAGGACAGCCAGCCTCTCCCTACAAATCCTTCCCTCCCCTGGGGCTGGGACAACTGCTCTCAGGGCTAAAGCGTTCTGGTTTGGATGACTCGACTTGACAGGGAGAGGAAAAGAAGGTGGCTCTGGACTGCAGATGCTGTGCCAATCCTAGCCCGGTGGGCGCAACGTGGTGTGATGGGCACCGGAGCCACTCACCGGGGTGGTGGAGCCGGGAGGGATGTAGAAGAGTGGCACTCCGCTCTTGGTGCTGTCCGGAAGAGTGAAATGTTCTGGGACGGAGGAGAAGGACTGAAGGTGCGCTAGCATCTGGTCCGTCTGGTTAATGCTGCAGGACAAGGACCAATCCTGAGCCACACCTGACTCTGGGGGGTACAGAAGAGTGGAGCCCCAGGGGGACAAGGGACCCTGGACACAAGCCTGGTGCTGAAGGTGACTCTCTTCAGCTCTAAGCTGCATACATCTGTCCCTCCACACAACAGATGGGGCACCACTGACTGAGCAGTGGCCTCACTCACCTCTGCAGCGTGTTCCAGAACCGCCGGATAACGTGGGTACGATACAGTGAGCGAATGGGCTGCCTTAGCGCACAGGACACGTCATGTAAAATGTCATAGCCACCTTCCATGGTCACTTCCACCCGTGTTCCTCGGGGGCCCTCAGGCTCCAGGGGCCAGGGCGCCACAGCCACATATTCAATGTGCATGTTGTGTTTCCACAGGAGCACCAGCTTCACCTCCAGCTGGGACCCTCCTTCAGGGGAAGCAGGAGGGCTTGTTAGGAGGCGCAGGCAGAAGACTCCGGGCCTGGGGCTGAGTCCTACCTGAACCCACCTACCTCATGGAACGCTAGCCTGGCCCAAAGTTCCAAGCATGGTTCCACAGATTTCAGGCCCATGGCCTGCCAATTGACACAAACAGAATTTTGCAGTAATCTGAAACAAAGCCAAGTTCAAGATACCACACCACTCTCAGATGACTCACCTTGGGCAAAAGGAGATAGAACTGGGCAGATAAACGCTAAGAGAACTAAGCCCTGAAGGCAGCTCAGAATCCACTGTCTCAAATGACAAGCAAAATCTCTCACTGTAATTAATACTTTGGTGTGTGATACGTGTGTCTCCTGCTGTGTTCAGCAGGCCCTCCCGCACTCAAAGCCTGAGAGATCTGTGGGCTGCAGCAGGGCCTCGTGATCCTTGCCTTTGGCTAGCATGACCTCTCGGACACTGTAGCCCTCCCGAAGCCGCACAGACACGGTGCTGACCAGGTCGGCTGGCACCTCCTTCTCAGTGTGCTTCTTCCGTCGCAGGGCCAGGGCTGGATTGCTGCTGGCGGAGACCAGGTGCTCGTTAAAAAGGCGGTGCTGAGAGCCTAGTGAGGATGGGGAAGGGGACAGTGGTTACCTGTTACTGGGGAGAGGTATGGGGGAGGGGCCGTGCCTAAATCATGGGGAGAGAACAGTGCCAGAGTAGCGGGTCACAGTTACATTTTCAGTCCCCCAAGAACCCAAACCCCAGAGAGATCCCTGTACCATCTCAGTGCATTCACACCCCTGCGTTCCCACCCCTGCCCCAGTCTGCCTCTCACCACAATAATACTCAGGATTCAGGGCCTCCCCGCTGCGCAGGAAGGAGTAGAGGAGAAATGCCCGGTGGTAGACGGTCAGACCCAGGTTGCCTGGCTTGGGCTCGGGACAAGTGGACAGGTAGGAGCCAAATGTTGCCATTGCGATGAACTTCATCAATTCCACATTGGGCACGTGGCCAAAACTGCAGTCATAAGAGTAAACTCCTCCCACCTGAAGACAGTGAGCAATTGGCGACCTCACTCAAAAAGAGGCACCAGAGAAAGAAGTACAAGGGCAGGAGAGACTGCGCTGGTGGCTGCCCCGATCCTCTGGACCAGAGGGGAAAGTGGGCTAGTGTCCTGCCAGGATAGATCACTGTAACGTCCTTCCCTGAGCCCTTCTGCCAAAATCCTGTGCCATCTGGTCATACCCTTCTCTCTTAATCAAACACCAGCCTGCCCCAATTCATTAAAGATATTGGCAACTGGTTCACTAACTTTTTGTCATCGTCCTGAGGAGACTAGTGTCTCTCTAACAAAGTGCTCCTCAAAGTTTAGGGTGCATACCGAAACATCTGAGGATTTTGTTCAAATGTAGCAGGTCTGGGATTGGGCCTAAAATTCTGCGTTTCTAACAACTTCCCTGGTGATCCCAATCCTGCTAGACTGTGGACCATACTGTGAACATCAAGGCTGCCGATCAGAGATGGGCAAACTAAATGGAACTGTGGGCCAAATTTAGCCCAACACGTACTTTTGTGAAGTGTTGCTGGAACACGGCCACACTCGCTCACTATCACACTGTGCGCAGTTGCTGTCACACTACAAGATCAGCACTGAGTAGCTGTGACAACACTACAGCCTGCGAAGCCCAAAATACAGACCAGTTGGTCCTTCACAGAAAATGTACTGTGAAGTACTGCGGACTACTCTAGATGATTAGCTCAGTTCTCTGGCCTCTCAGTTCATTAACCCTCGTCTCCTGGGACTTTCTCTACTCCGCTCACCTGCCTGCTAGCTGCATGCTGGCCCTTTGCTTTACCTAAAGGCACAGTAGCCCCCCCTTACCTGCGGTTTTGCTTTCTGCAGTTTCAGTTACCCAGTCAGCCATGGTCTGAAAATATTAACTGGAAAATTCTAGAAATGAACAATTCTTAAGTTTTAAATTGTGTGGTGCTCTGAGTAGTGTGATGAAACCTCACTCCACCCCACCCAGGATGTGCCAATCCCTGTGTCCAGCGCATCCATGCTGGACCCACCCGTGAGTCACCTAGTAGCTGTCACTGTTATCAGATCAGCAGTCAGGTCAACTGTCTCAGTATCGAAGTCCTTGTGTTCAAGTCACCCTTATCTTACTTAATAATGGACCCAAAGCTCAAGAGCAGTGATGCCAGCAATTCAGAGGTACCAAAGAGAAGCTGTAAGGTACTTTAACTGAAAAGGTTTGCACATATAGGAAATAACATACTACTTACAGGGTCCAGTACTACCCATGGTTTCAGGCATCCATCAGGGGTCTTGGAACATATGCCCCATGGACAAGGAGAGACTGCTGTATTTGTCTTCGCAATTTCAGTTCCCACATTCCACTGCTTACATACAACCACATCTCTTCAGGTTCCTTCCATCCTCCTTCTCCTGATGCTCTTTGACCTTAATAAGACTGTCAGGCCTTGCACCTCTTCTCTAAGTATATCAGTGGCCTCCTCATCCTCCTTTCTCAACCTGGCTGGGACCCTATGTCCATTTTCAATTCCCTGGCCCTCTTCACCTTTTTTCTGTGTCTATCTCAAAAATTGAACTAGATCTGTATCCCCCAGTGGGATCCAACGGATCCCAAATGGAGAAAAACACACAGTTGTGTAGGCTGACATCACATCAAAACACGTGACACCCGACCCTGATGGTCTTCCAACGCTGTCCTCAATACAGTGCCTTCGTCCCAGCTCTGGCCGCCCTTCCCTTGCAACACTCATCTTCACCTTGTACTTCGGAGAGAAATCACAGGCCCTCGGGAGAATTTATCTGCATCTTCACTCCTGTCCTTCTGGTCTCAAAGAAAGATGTGACCCTCTCCTGCTCCTCAATCTGTTTCTTGAGCCAATTTCCTGCCCCAACCCTCATTCAATTTAGAGACTTTACTTCATCAGGTTTCCTTTTCTTTCCCTTATTTTCAAGCTCTGCTTCATCATGGATCTTTAGAAACATGTTTAAGTCTCTAGCTTAACCAGCAAAACAGAAAAATACCGCTCTCCTTCCACCCTGTACTTCCCTCTGGCTACCATCCTCTCTCACTCCCCGCTTGAGGACTAGCCAAATTCCTGTGTCAACACTGTCCCCACTTCCTTCTTGTCTACCCGCTCCTCAACCCACTGCAATCATTCCCTCACCACCGCCTCACTGTAATGGCCAGAAAAAGATCCCCGTACCACCAAGTCCAAAGGGCACTTTTCATTCCTCATTTTACACAATTAACGACACCTTTCTTCCCCAAACTCTAAACTCTCTGACACGAGAATCTTCTGGTTCTCATCTGAGTATTTCCCTTCACTGCATGCAGATCCCTCTGCCTATGAAAGACCTTTAAACACTAGTGTTCCCCCAGGCTCTTCAGGGACCCTCTTTTCTACTCAATTATCATGTGTAGGCTGACAAAGCCTAGCTCTCTCTCAACTAGCACTGTTTCCTCAGTATCAGATCTGCATATCCAACTCCTAACTGCTATGAATAGCAGCCATTTATTAAGTAATTATGCACTACATTAAGCACTTTAAATGCATCCTCTCACCCAATGAGGCAGGGACTATTATAATCTCCATTTACAAATAAATCCCACCAAGAAGTGAAGTGATGTGTCCAGCGTCACACAGCTAATAAACGGAGCCAGGATTCGGGCTAGGCATGCCTGACTCCAAAGGCTGTGTTCTCAACAGCTCTCCTGTTGATCTGTCAAATGCAGCATGCATACACCTGGATTCATCACCTTGTCCTCACTATACCCCAACTGCTTCTCTTCCTGTTTGCCCTGCCAGCTACTCAGTCTTCACTGAAGTCAGAAACTTGGAGACATCCTTAACTCTTCCTTCTCCCTCATCCATCACCCCCTGCTAATAGTAAGTCATACTGATTCTACCCCTTTATTTTCTCCACCCCATCCCCTTCTCTTACCCTAATTCAAGCCCTACTCCTCTCTCACCTGACTATTGCAGTTAATAGTCTTCTTGCCTCCATTCCTGCCCTTTACCCAGCATCAAGAGTGACCTTTATAATACACAAACCCAACTAGTGACTTTCCTTCTACTTATCTGCATTACCCACAGAATTATGCTGAAACTCCTTAATACAGCAAAACCAGCTTTTCATGCTCTAGCCTACACCTACCCTCCAGCCTTGATTCCCACTGCTCTTTGCCTCATCCTCCACAGTCCGTCACCCCAACTGACTGCAGCTGCCTGAATATACCACTCGCCTCCTCTGTTTAAGCTACTTTGAACTGGGTTTTCTGACCCTTGCAAACAAAACAGTAATAACTAATCAAATGGGATGGGTGCTGACTGCCAGAGTTCCAATTTTGCATTCTTTTTACAATAATATGCTCTAACACATCCTAAGGAAAGATGACAAAGACAAGAATCCTCTCCCACCACTGCCACATATCCCATCCTAGACGTGATACTTGTCCCCACCATACATACAATGAAGCTATGGCTTTACCTGGGAAATCATCACCTGTAAAAAAATAACTAACCACATTCTGCTTTGTGAGATGCCACACTTTCCTCTCCTCCACACTAGAAAGGGCTCACCTGTACAAAGGAGCAAGCCACAGTGCCACTGCGAAGCTGGTTCAGCAATGTCTCACAGACAGCAACATCAGGGATGCTGGTCACCCCGTCTGTGATCACGATGATACCTGCAGCAGGAAACAGCAGACTCATACCCAGGACACTGACCCACCGACGTCAGGCACTCAACGGATGGAGCCCCAAAGACCTCAGTGTCTGCTGACAAATGTGCTTAATAATCCTCAGACATCTTTCCTCTCCCTCACCCTCCAGCTTCTCCTGAGTGCCGGAGCCCAGTCTCCTCCTAAGAGATGCCCCCTTGGAATGCTACTCCTTCCCACTAGAACCCCTGACGGTTGTCAGAGCTGGGGGTACTTGAGATAACCACTAACATACACTTAACTCTAACAAACAAGAAGGCAGATCAGAGCCTCTCCCCCAGGGCCTATGGATCCCCTAGAAGCTAGCTTTGCTGATAATGGTCCCAGCACCCTTCCCCAATCCCAATCCCACCAACATTCCTTCTACTGACCTGCACTAGAGTTTGAAGGAAGCAACTGTAGTGCCAAGATGCCCTGACGAATCATACTGACCAGCCCAAGATCAGCTGTCACCATGGAGACTCCCATCTTACGGCCAGGGGGCTCCCCTGAGTCTGGAGACTGGTCTTCTGCCTGACCCAAGTTATGGAAAAAACAGAACAAGACAGACAGTATTGCTACATCCACAGCAAAGCCTGAATTTACAGCATTTCCCAGGCCAGACAGGCCCAATCCTATGAGGACCCCAACCCCCGGACTATGTAGCCGAGCCCTGACTGTGCTCCCTGTCCCAGTGTGCGTTCAGACGCTGACCCTTGGATGGCCAGGGAACACAGCACCATATGAAGCACTAGACTGTACTGAAGCAGGCCTTCCCCACCTTTTGTCAATAAAGCCCCCTCTCCATATTTTCCAACTGCCATTATGAAGTATTTTACACATCAATGAAACTGTGTTTCAGATACACAGAACTGCCACCTGCCTGGCTACTTTTAGGATATCAAAAGGAATGAGAGTGCACCCAAGGAACTTTATCCCTGATTGTACAAAATACTAATTAAAGATCAAAGCCACCCACGATCACCTTCTCAGATTCCTTGAGGGAAAAGATCCTGGACTAAAGCACAGGGCAAGCAGCCTTCACATTTTCTCCCAGCAAGAATTTGTGTCTTGGGAAGAGTAACCAAGCCCTCTTCCCAACAGGGGACCTGTTGTGTGCCCTCACTAGCACTTCTATCCCTGGCGTGCTCTGCCTCTGGCTCTTAGTCCTTTTTCCTACCCCCTCTGTATTAGCTTGTCCCTCTGCTCTCCCTTCTGTACCTCAACAGCTCCTCTTCTAAATGACCTCTACCTACTTTGTCTCCAACACACCTGGCTCAGGGGGTCATACTGCTGCTGCAGCATGGTGGCCACCTTGTCCTCAAAGAGGCAGAGCTGCTCATACACCTGCTGCAGGAACACTTCCCGTTGGGAAGGGTCCAAAAGGCAGCCCTGGACCAGCACCTGTAAAGTACAAGGGAAAGACCAAGGCATGAAGGTCAGGGGGACACTAGGCAATACCTCTCCTGGTTGCCTCCTTTATTCTCCCTTTTGGCAATCCCGACTTCTCACCCAAGCAAGCTAATTCCACAGCCCATTCCTCTCTCATCAGATCATCTACACCATCAGTCCTCAGCCCAGGTATTCCTGCTCAATGCCCCCAGGTCATCAGTCATCTCAATCTGGGTCACAACCTTCCTCTGCTACAGTCCTCCACACTGCGTTTCCCCAGGTCCCCACATGGGGGCGCCAAAAGAGCTTCCTGTCCCTTCCACTTGGGCTACTAGACTTTGTCCATAAGCTGGCCCACCTCAGCCTGGCAACCTTTTTCATTCTAACTCAATTTTTTTTATTCTTGTTGATTTCTAAGCACTGCACTCAGAGACTGTCTGGAACACTTCTCTTTTTTTTTTTTTAAGTCCAAAATGTGATTTTCTCAATGAATGCTCCTTCCTTCCCTTCACTCTCAGTGATAACTTCCCCCCCAAATATGTCCACAGGAATTCCCAGCTTACCCTAACCTGGAGGGTGTACTACCTTCAACCCACGGAAAACATCCTCAGTGTTTGCTAGACGTTTATGTCTATATGTGTTCTTGTGCTTCCTTCTAGGCTCTGAAGAAAAGATTCTCCTCCTCATTTTCCCTAAAGCTAATCTCTCCATCTAATCTTGGATCTTTTCTCTCTCTAATATTTTCATTCTTTCTCCATAGGGTTTCCTTCCTTTTACTTCCAACATAAATAAGTGCCCCATCCCAAAAAATGTTACATAGGTCTGCTGGCCTCTGTGGCAGCCCTTGAGGTATCTTCTTTTATTCTCCCTCAACCTGCCTCACATGCCACTTCCCCCAACCTGACCTCCTGGGCAACACCTGCCTCTCTGCACCTTTTTCAGAACTGGGAAGTGGTGGGCACAGCCAAGAGAGGGGAGAGGGGGACCCTGTACCACTCTACATTCTAGACTGTGAGAAGCAAAAAACAGAATCAGAAGAATATAAAAAGGTGTGATGAAAGATGTTCACACCTTTTTATATTGGGTGAAAACTGGGTCAACATAAGGATCCAACAACAAAGGTTTGGTTACCTACACAATGATAAACTGTGATAAAGTCAAACAGTCATTAAAAGTCATGTTTCTAAAGAATATTTAGTAACATGGAAAAACAACCACATCACCCTTAAAAAGCAGGACATAAAAGTGTGTGTCTGCAGTGCACCTGATGTTCTTCCTTTATTTGGATGAGGGGTGGTGGGGAGAGAGGGTAAACACATACTCAAAGATAAGGAGGAAACGCCGTAAAATGTTAATCGTAGTTATTCTGGGTGATATATTATGGGTGAGTTTTGCTTTTCTTTAATTCTATGTATTTTTCAAATCTCCTTCAATGGACGTGTATAATAAAGTGATTTTTAACTTCTTTTTCTTTTCTAAGGCAACAAGACACATCTTGAGGGAGCTATAGAGACACTGAGGAAGCTGGCTCAGGGCTATGTGGCCCTGTGGGCCTCCGTCCTCTCCTCTCCACAGCTGCTGTCCTTGTTCAGGCCCCATCTCCTCTCCCCTGCTATAATAATCTTCTGTTCTTCCTCATCCAGAATTTGTCCCCTACTCCATCTTCCTCATTGGCTACAAACAAGTGTGATCTTTCTAGTATACAAATCTGATCCTGTTATCATCCATTTAAAACCTTCAAAGGTTCCCTACTACCTAAGGCTAATAGTTTTCATTTGCATGTTCTCTACGTGGCAAGCACTGTTTTAAGTGCTGGACATGTACTGATTCAATCACCACGTAATATTGGTACTGTTACTATCCCCACTTTGGAGAAAAGCTACAGACGCACAAAGAGGTTAAGAAACTTGCCGAAGGGCACACAGCCAAAAAGTGGTATAGCCAGGAAGCAAATACATGCAACGTGATTCCAGATCCAATGCTCTCCACCACCACACTAAACTCCACAACAGAATAAAGCACAAGTTCTTAGCCATGACATTTAAGGTCTTTCATAATCCTGCCCCCACTTACCTCTCTAGTCTCTTTACCACCCCACCTCCACAGTCAAACTTGACTGTGTCAAACTGAGTAATACCCTAGAACAGTTTCACAGCTCTGTGTCTTTGCTTTTGCTGGTCCCTCTGCCTGGAAAGCCTCTTTCTCTGTCTCTGAATAGTTAACTCAATTCCTCCTTTAAAAAGACAGTTCGAATGCCTCTTTGTCCCAAAGTCTTCCCTGTCTCTGCCCCAGGCTCAGCTGGATACTCACTCACAGTGCTCCCTTAGCCCCTGAGTCATAACTTACCAGTGTCCTTATCACACTCAACTGAAATTACTCCTTCAATATCAGTTTCCTCCACTAAACTCTCAACTCCTCCCATCAGGAGAGGGACGGTGCCTGATTCATCTATGTCTCCAGGACCTAGCCCAAGCCTGGCATAGATTAGGCTTCAGTAAGTGTTTGCCAAACCCAACCAAATGTTGAGTGATTACCCAATACCCATGCTTTCTTGCCTTGGCTATCAACATGCCTACAGAGCCTGGACTCTATCTGGGAGTGGAGCCCACAACCAGCAGCCCTAACAGCTGCACTAGGAGAGCACTTTAATCCAGGGCTGAGGGCTGGGATGCAGGTGTGCACCAATTGCCTTGTTGTGTATTTCTGACCCTCAGATGCTTTTCCTTGTGTCCCTGTCTTTCAAAACCAGTTTGATAGCCAAGGTGACAATGTAGCCATCAGGGACAGTTCAGGGTAAGCCCCTACCAATGAGTTGAGGGTGATTAAGAGCAGATGAGGGGAAACTGGGCCATGTTCATCTAAGTCAAAGATAGATATTCTAGTAACAGACTTGGCCATTGTCCAAAAGGAGTGTCTTGTGATAGCCTGCTTGGGTATGCAATTATCTGTATGGTCAGCATTGCTCCCAACAATTCACAGGACATTCAGAGAAAATGACTGCCTCTGTCCATGGAAGAAATTAGGTTTCAGGGTATTTGTTATATTTCAAAATCATAAAACTATTCCTGAAGATCATCTTCTGGGGGTTAGCGCCAAGAGCCAGGACACCAGCAGACCTGATGGAATTGAAGGCAGGGGTGGGGGAGGGGAGAAACACACTGAGAAAACGGACGTCCAGTGGCCAGGACCACAGACACACAGGAGGAGTGAGCAAGGAATTTGTCCAATCAATGCCCTCTGACTGACCCAAAGCTTATGGGAAGACTCTCTAAGACCAGAGGAACTGATTCTTTTCAAGAGGAGAGAGGTCAAAGAGATGACTAAATCTAACAGATTTAAGAAGCCGGCAGAGCTGGGGACTTTGGGCAAGCAGCAGAGACAGGACAAGGACTTGGGCATAGGACTATCAGAAGTGAGGTTTGAGGGTACAAACTTGGAGAAAGGATGCAATACCTGGTGGGACTGCAGGCCAATAATTGAGGAGTAGGCCTGGATAGTCACATAGATCTCAGGCTGGAAGTCGATGCACGATCCAGGCACTCGGAGGGGCTGAAGTAGGCCCCCCAGGCAGCGGGAGAGGGCATGGAAAACTTCATCGAACAAGATCTCTCCTGTGGAGTCATCCTGAGGGCAAGGCACAGAAAGATCTCTCAAGAGTAAGCAAAGGCAGCCCTGAGCAGAGGGCAGAAACAAGCAGCTCCAGTGGGTCAGTGGGACCCATCAGCAGGTTGAGCACAACTCTAAGTACAGGGCCACCGTAGAGTGGGGTCTGTCTTTACATTCCCACCATTCCTGAACAGCCTGTCTCCTCTCCACAGTGGTCGGCTGAGACCACTTCTCATTTCTCCCAAGCCTTTCCCTCTCCTCCTCACCCCAACCCATCCTTTCTCCCACTCTCTCCCCACAGCCCCTTACCACAATGCCAGTAGATGGGCTAAGGTCCAGCTCAATGACAAATCGATACTGCCAAGCCAAGAAGGTGACCCGGGTGGAAGGTACAAGGAGAAATGGCCTTGGGACCACTGGTTCATCTGGCTGCCACCCGGGGGGCAGGACACTGAGGACTTCCAACTCCTGCTCAGACTGAAGCTGACAATTAGGATGAAAAGAAAAGGAAAGGATCAGGGAGGAGTCACCCCTTTCTTCCCAGAACCTGAACTTCCATATCCAAAATGACACACCATTGGCTCTACCTCCCAGAACCCAACACATATTCTTCCTATATAGAAAATTATGAAACAAAATTTCCCCTGTGGAATCATCTTGTAGGCAAAGTCACTTGCCCCTCCCAGAGTTAGTCTCCCCTACTGTCTCTTTCCAGTACCCTCTTTAAAAAAAAAAAACAGATATTCTGAGCCAGCCCCTTGCATACTGTGTGTCTCTGGGCCTCACCAACATCTCCTGGGGTGTGGCCTGCACAGTTTGATGCAGGTGATTGAGGAACCAAGCCAGGCGAACATTTCGGGAGATTCGATAATCCTTTTTCATCAACAGGAACACCTGCCCAGCTTCTTCCACCTGGGGACAAAGAGATATTAATAAATTTATAAAAATTTATCAAAGTTCCTCATATATACAAGGGAGGAGCCCCCAAAACCTGGTATTTATAAAAAGTTGTATATTTATTCTTTTTTTTAAAAAAGATTTTATTTATTTATTTTCAGAGAGGGGGGGAGGGAGAAAGAGAGGAAGAAAAACAGCACACCCCCAAGCAACCCGGGCATGTGCCCTGACTGGGAATCGAACCAGTGACCTTTGGTTCACAGGCCAGCACTCAATCCACTGAGCCACACCAGCTGGGGTTTAGTCTTATGTGTTTAAACTTCAATCACCTTCCAAGTACTTTCCATTTGATGCAATACACCTACTGTGACTTTTTTCCACTGCTCGAGACAGTTTTTGAACTCATCAATTTTGATGCCTTTTAGAGCTCCTACTGTTTTTTTGTTTCACCTCTTCCACATTGGCAAAACGTTTCCCTTTGAGGACTTTCTTCATCCAGGAAACAAACAAAAAAAACCCACTGGGGCAAGATTGGGTGCATAGGAAATGTTGGGCACAGGGGTGATGCCGTTTTTTGTCAAAAACTGCTGAACACTCAGTGTGCTCATAAATCACCATCAAATGGGCAAATGCATTGAGAGTTTTCCAAAAAATTCACTGAAGCTGAATGCAGCCTCTCACAACACCAGCTAGTACACTGATACAGATGAGCTCCTAGAACACTCACCTAGGAGAGGAAGCCTGTACTACAAGGGGCCCGCCCTCCAGAAGATAATTCCAGTTTTTTTGGATCCCCTCTCATAAAGATCGCTATGCAGGTAACTTGTCCAAGGAGCTCACTATTCATGAGAAGCAAGGTAGCAGAAATGAAAAGTGCAAGGTGTGCTCAAGGATTCAATTCTCAGCTCTCTGCTCCCATTCCCCCTACAGATCTCTATGTAGATGAAGTGACCTTTTACACATTATCAAATGTTTATGTGAATTTCTCCTATAAACGATAAGCTCTTTGAGAACAGAGACTGTATCTTGTTCTATTTTTCATGTCCCTGTTAAGCTTGGCAAACTGCTTAAAAGAGAGCAGACACTCAACAATGCCAGATAGTTCCTCCTAATAATCCTTGACAACAGCAGGAACTAAAGGAATCTTCACTGGGTGAATGGTAAGCCTGCCGAATACCTCAAAATCAAACTTCAGTAGGTCACAACGTCCCACACTTGCCAGTTACCAAGGCTAGTTCCTTCCCTCCACTGCCTCATAGGCTGCTATCCAATGTCCCAACAAGCATCAGCTCCTGTGCCCATGTCCTTGTCCTAACTACCTAAGCCCTGCCGAGTGCTGACTCAGGATGAAGTTGACATTCCCCCTTATCCCTACACATACCATACCAGCTGCTCTTAAAAAGAAAGTTGCTGTCTCTGGCAGGCCTTTACCAATCCTATTTCTCCCTGGTCAGCAACCTTTCTTACTCCCTGTAGAGAGTTTTCCAACCCCTCAGCCCCCACAGTGCTGGCAGAGAAACACGCCTACAGTTTCACAAAGAAAAGAAGGGTCAGCTGGTCTGAACTCCCCAGTGTTTTTTCCTGGTTCATCCTTATCTGTAGCATTCCTTTCCTCCCTTACTCTAGCCTCACACACAAAGATTTACTCTTTTCCTGTTCTAGACAAACTGCAAATTTCTCCTCCTGGTGTCCCTGGCTAGCGAAGGGGAAGATGCTAGGCTGTGAGGATTGAAGACAGAGTGGTAATGAACAGAAAGAAGTCAATGTCTGCCTGTTGAGAAATGTGCTTTTGAAAGGAAGTGGTCTCCTCCCTCCGAAAATGGGGAAATGTGCATGGAGAACAGATCGAAATAGCTCCGGAGAAGCAATAACAGAGGGTGCCTAACACCAGAGGAGAGCATGGAGAGCAGACATGCAATGACTAAAGATGAAGAAAGTCTATCTTCTTCTTTAAGACAGAAGGCGAGCTAGAAGGCGAGCTAAAAAGATACAGAAACAGATACTGGAAAATGACAGGGATGAAAATTAAAAACAAAAAGAGGAAAGGAAATCATATTTATTGAGCATCTAAAATATGTTCAACAGCATAACTGTAAAGGTTAAGTGCATGCATTTCAGATTCAGACGAACTAGGTTTGAATCCCAATTCAGCCACTTACTAGCTTGAGATTGTAGAAAAGGCACTTTAACCTCTTTAAACCTCAGTGTCCTCATTTGTGAAGTGGGGACAACCCTATCTAATAGTTCTGTTGTGCAAAAGTGAAATCATGCATATGATGTACTCAGCACAGTGCCTGGTGCTTAGTTAAGAATACAATAAAACTTAACTATCACAAGCTATTACCAGATGCACAACACTAGGTTCTTAACACAGGTTAAGCTCATTCAGTCTTCACTCAAAACATTTACCAGAACTAAACCCGGATCCAAAAAAGTTAATTGACTTAAATGATTAATAGGTCATAGGATTAGCAGTCAGAACCCAGCCTGATGAGCTGCAAAGCCCATCTATTGAGAGTGATAAATGGATAAAACCAGGGACTTAAGAGCAGAAAAGATTTAAAGTGCTCACAAGAAAGGACATGATGAGAGTTTACAAGCAGAAAGGATCCTCTGACATAATCAGAAAAGTTAATTTACACAATGATTTGAAGTGATTCAGCATTATTTTGTGTTGCTGCTACACCATCTAGGATCTCAGGCTGGGAAATTCTACTCTATTATACTGCTTCCTTACTCTGGGCTGAGGCAGACCCTGGCTAGGATTTTGGCTTTTCTCCTGAGTTAGGTCAAGCTACTCAACCCTTTCTTTTGGCTGGACAGTAACATATCTGCATTAGAAAAATTCCGTCTGGATCTTGGAGGACCAACATAACCACAGCACGCATCACGATTGGGGCAGAGCTGAGAAGCTGACTCTCATTGGGCTGGGGTCTGGGCTTGGTCCTGGGGTGGGGGCCTCCTTTACCTGAGTAGTTAGGGTCTTCCCCATACGCAGATTGGTGGCCTGAACTGGAGGACTTGGCCAGAAAGGGAGCACCCACTGAGCCACAGCCGCAGCAGAAAGTCAGTTCCCTCTATTCCCACCCCGGCTTTCTGACTTTCCCCAAAGGCTGGAAATGCCCTTACAGGGGCATCCAACAGGGGGTGTCCAACCTGCAGCCCGAGGGTCGCATGCAGCCCGGGGTGGCTGTGATTGCAGCCCAACACAAAATTGTAAATTTACTGAAGACATTATGAGATTTTTTTGCGTGTGATTACGTGTCACAATGTATTTAATGTGTGGCCCAAGACAACTCTTCTTCTTCCAGTGTGGCGCAGAGACGCCAAAAGGTTCGACACCCCTGAGCCAAAAACAAAAAGAAAGAGGAGGATGGACTCAGGCAAGTTCTAAGGGAGACAAAGGCTTAAATGAACAAAGCTGGTCTGATGTGAATGAAGCGAAGTCAGGTGGATGAAGTGATTTGATACTAACCATCAAATTTCAACAGTTTTGCCAAGATGCTGCGCTGTAGCACACCTGTATGACTGACTGCTTTGGCTGAGAGGACTCAAGTGGGCATATGGCAGTGCTTTGCCAAATGTTTTACAATTTTACATGTCTGCTGAAGAAATGGAATGGTTCGATCACTATAAAATTCCCTTGCTATCAATACTTACATGAGGTCATCTGGAAGAGATGAGGGTTTAGATTTTACACAGGACATGAAACCTCCCAAAAGCCTATATACTGAAGTATGACGTCTAAAAGACTGCAGAATTTGAAGCTGACGATGGCACTTCAGTCCTGCTTAAATAAAAAAATGGCCAGCACTTTGTACTTTGGTGGAAGTGTGAGCAGCTGATTAGACAAGGTGTTCTGGAGCACATCCCGTGGAAACCTCAGTGAGGCCCTGCCGAGCTTCCCTGTAGTACAAGGAGCTGAACCCATCCACCCAAACTGCTACACTTCCTTCTCCACCCTCCCTTGCCCCCACCCTCCTTTGTGTGTGTGTGTTTTGAGAGAGGGGAAGGGAAGAAGAGAGAGCGGGAGAGAAACATGGATTGCTTCTCTCCTATGCGCCCCTGAGTTTTCAATTTATGAACAAAACTCTAACAAAGTGACCCACACCCACACCGGCCAGGGTCCCTCTTTGGTTTTAAAAGTTACAGACACTCTTTAATATAACCAGGAATACTTGGCTGAGAATGGTGTGTTATTTTTCTATAGTACAGGATTCCTCCTCTTTTTTGTAATCTGCATATATAATTCTAACAATCCTACAGTTACCCTCCCCCACAAAAAATCCCTCTGTCTACCATGTGATTCTGAAAGTTTCCCTAATGACCATGGGAAAAGATGGTAGTCTAGACCACAGCTACTCAACTTAGCAACTCTGTGACCTGTTTGAGAGGGTCCCAGAGGACACAAGGAGTTGTGCTACAATGTAAAACCACCACTGCCTTTCATTGAGAAAGTCTGGTTATGAAAAAAGAAACAAATGTCAGCATGAACTAACCTTTGAGACAAGTGCATTTTAAAGGATCTTTGGAATAAGACAGGCAAGAACTGGTGATTAATTGAAAGTGAAGAAGGTGACAAAAAGGAAGGTGTCAAGGATGACTAAGGTAGCATCGGAAACCAGTAAGTGGCAGAATGATTTCCAAGTTAGCTAGAAAAAAAATCGATATATTTACCATCACTTCTAACTACCACCCACCTCAAAATCTCCCATCAAATTACAGTCTCACTGCCAAGCTCCTAAAAACGGAAAAGTGGTCTACTGGCAAAGAAAGAAATTGGAGCAATTAGCCCTGGCTGGTGTGGCTCAGTGGACTGAGTGCCTGCCTGTGAACCAAAAAGGTCACCAGTTTAATTCCCAGTCACATACCTGGGTTGCAGGTCCCCAGTTGGGGGTGTTCGAGAGGCAACCAATGTGTGTCTCTCACACATTGATGTTTCTCTCCCTCTTTCTCCCTCCCTTCCCCTCTAAAAATAAATAAAATCTAACCAGGCAACCTCTCCCTCAGAACTGACTGATGTGGGTGTCACTATTAGTGACCACTATCTGTTAGTTGACTATGCTGGATCCCTGCCACTAGAAAGGATAGGCTGGGGCTCAGAGTAATCAGAACAAGGAAGAATATGCCAAGTTAGCAGTCCTTTCAGTTTATCACACTCTATCCCCAGAGCCTAGTGCAGTGCCTGGCATACAGGATGCTCAATACAATTTGGCTGAATAAGTGAATTCACTGTATGTTCTAGGCAAAGCAAACTTTAGAATTAATCATATTGATACAATCCTTCTCAGGGTGATAAACACTTAACACTAGTCTCAATACTATTTTTCTTTTGTTCTTTTTTGGTAGTAACGATCTTTTTTTATTTTTTCCCCAAATGCCAGCTTGTTTCAGCTATGAAAAGAAACGCTAAGGAAAGGAGTTTTGGCCTATTTGGAGCTAGATTTACAAAGGCAGAGAGTACATGTCTATGGGTCAACATTCTAAGGACAGCTGGGGACACTGGGTCACTCTCTCTTCTAGGGCTGAAATCTTGGCAATTCTGGGTTGAATAAATGAATCTTTCCATGATTTTCTGCACTGTGAGGTATCTCTGTTGGGCATTAACAAAGCAGTCTAGTTCTTCATAGCACCCATTACAGCTTACAATAGAGAATTTATGTACTTGTGAATGTTTGTCTCCCCTACAGTCTAGAAGCTCCAGGGAAGTATATATCATTCTTCACTGTATCTCTAGCAAAGACCACAGTGCCAAGGCAAATTAGGTGTTTAAATATTTGTTGCATAAATGCATGAAAGAGAAATCGCTCTCACAATTTACCACTTATCCTTAATTTTTCACTTTTATCAATATCTACTCTTTGCTGTTCAAGAGTTTCCATCCTTCCTCATCCATTCACTTTATGGAAAAATTAGCCTATTCTATTGTTTGGGTTTGTCCTTTGTTTCCAAGAAAGGTGTTTTCTTTTTTTTTAAACCAACTTTTCACTAGTGTCTTCCTTTCTAGTATTATCTTCTTTTTTAGTGTTCTTGGAATCTGGGGAGGGTTTCTGGTAGGATTATAATAGATTTTGAAGAAAAAGTGTGATTTGATAGCTAAGACTATGGGCTTGAGCTTTAGTTTCTCCTCTACAACATATCATCAGCTACCATGATGGTGTATGACAGTGTAAACGCGCACATCAGTAAAATGACAAGTCATCGAGTCTCTCAAACATCTGACAGCCCTGAGTCTTTGCTTTTCCATAATAAACATCTCCAGGTTCTTTAAATATGTCTCAAATGGCATGGCTTCAAATTTCCTCACTTTTTTTTTATCTTGTATCATACGCCTAGGAATGAATTTTGGCTGATCTACTTTTCAACTTAAAATGTGGGGGCCAGAATGGAACACAATGCACAGCTAAACTGACAGAACCCCTAGGTTCTGTTTATGGTTTGGAAGCTTCACCACACCAGTCAGGAAACCTCCATGACTTCCTCACTTGTGTTGCTGTTAAGATACAAACCCCACCCCCCCAAATTCTGTCCTCCTGTAGCTGGCTTTTTGGGACACATACAATTATTCCATTAGTCCTATTATATTGGATAAATTCAGTCTATTATTCTATTGTGAAGCTTAGAGGGCTATTTTGTCTTCTAATAAATCTCTTTCTAGCTTAACTTCCCCACTAATTTGATCAGGATACCATCAAGTCTTATCCAAGTCCCAAGAGGAGAAAGACAAGGTGAGCACACGTTCATTCATCAGCCACCAAGTTTACAGAGGGGTTGCTACATGCCAGCAGTGGGCTAGGTCCTAAGGATTTTGCTACAATGGAAAGCAAAAACTGGCATTCTGTACTCTCGTGAAATTTACCCCATGGAGAAAAAAAATAATCACTCTAATTATTGTATTATTGTAAACTGAATACATTCACCAAAGGATAAGAATGTGGTTCCATGATAGCATGTAACCAAAGGGTAAGAATGTGGTTCCATGATAGCATGTAACCAAGTAACCTATCCCAGGCTAGGATCTTAGGAAACAGAGACACTGAAGATTAAGCATGGTTTGCTAAGTGAGGAGGGAAAGAAGGATGAACCAAATGGAGGGTATACACAAGCACTGCACTATTAGAAAACTGTCTTCAGATTATTTGTAGGCTGCTTAATTACACTTCTCCACCTTGTCTCAAAAGTTATTTTGAATGATGGACTGACTGTCCAAGGCCAAGCTGAAGTTTAGTTCATCAGTCAGTTCTCATAGAATCAACTCTTGAAACCAGGAACATCTGTCTAACTCAAACTTTCTTACAACATTCCCCCTTAGATGTGATTTTTTAAAATCAACCACTATGTTTTCAAAACATCTCTAAGTTTTCTTCACATTCCAGATGTAATTTATCAGAACCAGAAGATTTAAAAAATATTTAAGCAGCTCAAATGGTATTTTTCAAAGTGTGACCCAAGGGCCAGCTGCATCAGGAACACCTGAGGTGCTTATTTAAATGCAGATTCCTGGGCACCACCCCAAACCAAATAAATTAGAGTTGATAGGGTTCAGGAATTTACATTTAACAAGCTCCCCAAGTGATTCCTCCACTTCAACGTCTGAGAGTCCCTGAATTAGTTGTGTTCTCACAGCATCTACACACTCATACAGAGCTTCAAGTCCCTAATATTTAATCCCCGAGTCTAAAGTGCTTTACTCTCAGAGTAGTCTGGCAATGAGAAAGCAGAGTTTTGGAGCCAAGAGATCTGGAATAAAATCTGGTTCTATTACTTCCTATCTAGGTGAGCTTGGACAAGTTACTCAGTATTTCCAGGCCTGTTTCTTCATTGATAACATGTAGACCAGAATATCTATTTCATGAGGATGTTGTTGTAATTAACCAAGAGAATCAGAACAATGAGAGAGGAAGCCTGTCATTCTTTGGAACATCTATTGAGGTCTACATACCATTTATAACAAGATGAATAAAACATCATCAGGTACTGTGCTGCCTAGTATGCATATCAGAGCGAAGGAAACAGTCCCATCTCATTCATTTGTTGTTTTTTGCACCTATCGCTTTGTATTTAAGGTCTAGTCAAATGCTTGTGCTGTTTTCTGTTAAGGGTCCTGTGAAAAATGTAGATTTTTTTACCCCTTGAATTGTCTGAAGCCTCCTTACCATTACACACATGGTGAAGGCCTGGAACTCTAGCACCTCAACCGGAATCTTCTCCAGCTCATCTCTCCCCCATGTCCCCTTAAGTTAGAGTTCCTAGGATCAAACACTTGTTCTGCTGCTTATTAGTATAAAGCCCTGGTGAAGTTACTTAAACTCTGTGCCTTAGTTAACTCATCTGTGAAATGGGGGTAATGATAGTACCTATTTCATGGGGATTTTAGAACTATTAGATGACATTTAGTAAGCACTGTTAGCTGTTCTTATTGTCACACTGAACCCACACTAGCAGCTGCCTCCTCTTAGTTCTCTGACAGCTTTAAACCCCTTCTCACCTCAGGATTTTCACTATTCTCTTTGCCTATAATGCACTTGGCCTCTTCTCTGGGCAACTTCTGCTCACTCTTAAGGCTTAAATGTCATTCACCTGAAGCAGCTTCCTGATCCACCCCTGCCACCACTTCTTAATAAAGTAGGTTAAGAGCCCTGTTAAATACTCATTCACTCTGTATTTTTCCTTTGCAGCACTTATTATAATTCAATGTTTATTTACTCCATTAAAATAGAGAACATGTCTTACACTACTCCATATCCACCCTGATAATTAGCACAATTTTGACTCCATAACAGCACTCAAAATATTTTAAGTATTTGAAGAATGAATGATTTCTTAAATCTGACTGCGCCCAATCTTTTTCTCTTGAGATTGTCAACAACCTCTACAACTCAGTCACTTTTCTGCCCAGAGGCAGAAGAACTCTTCATTCCCTTTACTTCTGGAGCTAAAATTTTCAGAAATGCAAATCAAAAACTTAACAAATGCTTAGCTTTTAGCTGAATGGGACTCCCAAGAGTGTGTTTCGACTCCAAGTTACTTTAGATCTGCACTGTTCAATATGCTAACTACTACTCTATGAGGCTACTGAGCATCTGTAGTGTTGCTAGTCCAAAATCATATGTGCTAAAGTATAAAATACACATTGGACTTGAGATTTGGGGAAAAAAAAGAATGTTAAATATCTCATTATTTAAAATATTTACTACATGTTGAAATAATATATCAGAAATATAGGGATAGGACTTCCGGCCAAGATGGAGGCATAGCTGGACACGCCGTGCCTCCTCTCACAACCAAGATTAAGGACAACAAAAATATAGAACCAAAAAGAAAGAAAACCCAACCAGGACAGAGAGAAAATTGAATTGTGCAGGAGTCTGACAACAATGATTCACCCAGACTGGTAAGGGGCAGAGCCAGCAGCCAGCTGAGTCTGTGGCCAGAGGAGTCCGATTGTGGTGGGATAAGCCGGTGGCAGTCCTGGGCATGCAGTCACTCCAGGTGCACAGCCGGCAGTGTTGCCGAACACGGGGAGGCCAGGCGGGGCGCACAAGGTGGCGCACCGCGGACACACATTCGAGTACAGATAAACCAGGCAAAAACAGGCAGCAAGACAGACTGCACAACGCAGGGCCCCAGTGCCTGGAAGTGAAGCCCAAAAGCACCCATTGAAAATACTTGTAGGGGCTGAGGTGCCAGGAGGGAGTCCTAGCCTCACAGGAAAGTTCGCTGGGGAGACCCACAGGGTCCTGGAGCGTGCACAGGCCCACCCACATGGAAATCAGCACCAGAAGGGCCTGATTTGATAGGGGAAAGAGGCTAAAGAGACTGGAATCCATGAGACAGTGTGGAGCAAGCGCCGTTGCTCCCTCTCGGACCTGGCACCCACATCCAGCATCACAACCCAGTGACTGGGCTGCCCTGCCCTGGTGAATGCCTAAGGCTCCGCCCCTCACTACGTAACAGCTGTGACCAGACAAAAACAAACCAAAACCAAGGATGGCTCAAAAGGGAGAACAGACCGGGGCCCTGGAGCTAATTCATCTGAGCAACCAGGAGGTGGTCAACCTATCAGATGCAGAGCTCAAAGCACTGGTAGCCAACCTATCAGAAGCACAGTTCAAAGCTCTGTTGATTAGGAAGCTCACAGAATTGGTTGATTTGGGTTGCAAATTAGAGGAACAAATGGAGGCTACAATAAGTGAAATGAAGAAAAACATGCAAGGAACCAATAGTGATGGGAGGAAAACTGGAACTCAAATCAATGGAGTGGACCAGAAGGAAGGAAGAAACAACCAAACAGAAAACAAGGAAGAACAAGAATTCAAAAAAATGAGGAGAGGCTTAGGAACCTCTAGGACATCTTTAAACGTCCCAACATCTGAATTATAGGGGTACCAGAAGGGGAAGAGGAAGAGCAACAAGTGGAAAACTTATTTGAACAAATACTAAAGGAGAACTTCCCTAATCTGGCAAAGGAAATAGACCTCCAGGAAGTCCAGGAAACTCAGAGAGTCCCAAAGAAGGTGGACCCAAGGAGGAACACACCAAGGCACATCCCAATTACATTAGCCAAGATTAAAATGAAGGAGAGAAATCTAGAAGCAGCAAGGGATAAGGGCACAGTCACCTACAAAGGAGTTCCCATCAGACTGTCAGCTGATTTCTCAAAAGAGACCTTCTAGGCAAGAAGGGGCTGGAAAAAAGTATTTGAAGTCTTGAAAGGTAAGGACCTACATCCAAGATTGCTCTATCCAGCAAAGCTGTCATTTAGAATGGAAGGGCAGATAAAGTGCTTCTCAGATAAGGTCAAGTTAAAGGACTTCATCATCACCAAGCCTTTATTATATGAAATGTTAAAGGGACTTAGCTAAGAAAAAGACAATAAAAAATAGGACAGTAAGAAGACAGCAAACTCACAGATATTAACAACCATACCTAAAACAAAAGCAAACTAAGCAAACCACTAGACCAGGAGCAGGAACACAGAAATGGAGAGAGATCACATGGAGGGTTTGCAACAGGGGTGTGGGAGGAGGAGAGATGGGGAAAAGGTACAGAGAATAAGTAGCATTGACAGTGGGTAGAAAATAGACAGGGGGAGAGCAAGAATAGTGTGAGAAAACTAGAAGCTAAAGAACTTATGAAACATGGACATGAACTAAAGGGAGGAATGTGGGTGGGAGGGGGTGTGAAGGGTGGAGGGGAATGATGGGGGAGAAATGGGACAACTGTAATAGCATAATCAATAAAATATAATTTAAAAAATATAGGGTAAAATATATTACTAAAATTTTCACCTATTTCTTTTTTTTACCTTTTTAAATGTGGCTACTACAAAACTTACTTATATGGTTTACATTAGATTTCTATTGGACAGTGATGTTTTAGACTATCTGCCTAGAAGGTATGTTGTAGTTCCTCATTTTATTTCCTCTCATTTTAATCCATAAAAAATCAGACTGCAGCCCTGGCTGGTGTAGCTCAGTGGATTGAGCATGGGCCTGTGAACCAAAGGATCGCGGTTCAATTCCCAGTCAGGGCACATGCCTGGGTTGCAGGCCAGTTCCCGGCAAGGGATGCACGAGAGGCAACCACATATTGATATTTCTCTCCCTCTCTCCCTCCCTTCCCCTCTAAAGATAAATAAATAAATAAAAATGTTAAAAAAAATCAGACTCCAAATTTTTTCATGTTTTTCTCAATTCTGATATTTCTGATGTATGGGCTATTCCACCATCCCTATGAACATGTCTGATTATTTTAAATAAGGTATAGTTTCCTAATCTTTGGTTTCGTCACATCAAATTGCAAAAAAAAACAAAAAAAAAAACAAAAAAAACCCCAACTCCCACAAACCCCCCCCCCAAAAAAAAACAAAACCCTGGAGATTTACTATGCTGTCCCTACTTTATTTTTATACTACAAACATCATGGTTAAGAACATGAGATCGGGAGCCAGACCACCTGTTTTAGGAGCCCTGGCTCTATGACTCACTAGCTGTGTAACTTTGTTGCTTTGAATATCTCTGTGCCTAAGTTTCCACAACTAAAAACTGGGGATGTTAAGTGTCTACTTCATAGGGATGAGAGCATCAACTGGTATTGGTAAAGTGCTTAGAATGCTGCTTGCTATGAAGTAAGCACTCAGTAAGTAATGACTACCATTTGTCATCATACAAATCCCTCACCCTTCCCACCCACTCATATATTCTCTTGTAATATTGGACACCTCTCACAGTGATGCTGTTCCTCCAGAATTCTGCTACTTGCTAGCTGAGTAGCACTTGGGTAAGGTACTTAATTAACCCCTCTCACTTCTCAGTTTCCTTACCTGTAAATGAGAATAGGTACTGCCACTTCCTTGCACAGGTTTGAATAACACAACGTACACTAAGTTCCTTGTGTGGTCCTTACGACCTAATATATCTCAAATGCATTTTCTGGTTTAACACACGTGGTACTCACAACGCACCAGGAGATAGGTATTTTATGAAGAAGGAAAACGATCTGGGAAGCGAAGACTTGCCCAAAGTTAGCTATCTGTGCAATACTGGAATGAGGTTTCACTCCGAGTCAAATATTTTTTTAACGAAACTAGCACTTCTTTCCCTAAGCACGGGTGCTAGAAATAAATTATTTCATGATGTTTAGGAGATTCCAATGTTTGCAGAAATGCAAGAAACCGGCAAAGTAAGTCTATCGCCCTGTTGCCCGCTGAAATTGCTCTATAAAATCAAAACACAGGTTTTGTTAATACCATTATTAGGCCAAAGTATCCAAGAGCCCTAAAGTCGGCGACGTGGATGAAATTTCAGTAAACAAAACAACGCTACGAGTTTCTCCTCTAGCCTCCCGAGGAAACTGGGGACCTCAGCAAGGAGGTTCAGTTGAACCGGGCCTTAGGCGCTGGGCCAGTTCCCGCCCAGGCTGCGCGGCCCAATCGCCTCCAGACCCGAAGGGGGCCACGGCCGCGCTGCGCCCACCCGCCCCTCACCTCCGGCTCCGGGCGCTCCGAGGCCATCCCACAGCGCTCCGGCGCAACCCCGGGCCAGAGAAGAGGTTTCACTTGTGACCCCTGACCCGGCTCCCTCGCAACTGGCACAAGCCGGAAATGAATGGGCGGGACGAGTTATGAGCTCTCTGATTGGTGGAAGGGGGCTTCTCGGAGGACTCGCTGACTGGGGAACAGGAAGAGGAGGTTGTTCTTGCCGACACTCCCCCCGCTATGCAGGTGAATACCGGTTTGCGGGTATTGATTGCCAATTAGTTTCAGGGTACCGCACGGAGAGTGGTTGAGTGAGGAGAGATTAGAAGTTGGGTCTGAGAGGAGGGGACAGAGCCGGCGGCTGGCGCATAAGGGAACGTGGTGTGGAGGGGCAAGGCCTGCTGGATGGGAGAGGCGGACATTTGATGGGTTGGGAGCCCTGCTAACTGGAGACAGGCTGCGGCTAAATCGGGAGGGAGGAAGCAGCACAGATTTGCTGGAGTGTGGGGAAGGAGCAGGTTGTGATTTGGGAAGGCTGAGATGTAGTCTAAGGAAGACGGCTCAAGAAAGTGGTGCGTTGGCTCGGGCCCGGGCCTCGGCTGTTGGATGGATGCCGTTGGATGTAGAAATGACAGGGGATTTGTAATTGGAGAGACGGCCCAGGTGAAGAAATGGTGGGACACGCTGGCTAAAACCTAAACTAATTATAATCTGAGGCCGTGGGTAGAACCCAGGATCAGGGCTCCTGCCCTGCACATTGGCGAGTTTGCAAAACTGTTTCACAATCTGTGCCCGATAGTTGTTAAAGATGAAGATATGAAGTGAAACTGGAGGTCACGGATGGAAAGAAATTGCTTTTCAGACACCTGTCCCCCCTCCCGCCCCCCGCATTTACAGTTGTTTGTCTACTGCTTAGGACATGTGAATTTTTTTTTTTTTTAGTTTGTTTTTCATTTGTCATTTAGTTTCTAACTCCTGTAGTCTGTCAGTAAATGTTTATGGGTTAACTAAGCCTGTGAAAGGAGCACAGGAATATTGGCACAGAGATAAAATGGGCGCAGATTAATTCAGCAGGGAGGAGGTTGAAACAGCAGATGCTGAAGGCAAATGAAGTGGCGTTGGGGGGGGGTGTTGCATGGCGCAAGGCCATCATTCAGAGAAACCTTCATGTGTTGGTAGATTTCTCACAGGTTGTGTGCCACTGACAAGAACAGCCCAGCTCAGAAGAGTACATATGCTGCAGAGGTACACAGAAAGATAATAAACCCAAGGCATTTAGGTCTGGAGAAAAGTTCTCAGTGAGAGAGAATAGAGTGTACTTCACACAGAGAAAAAACGCATGCGTGAGGAGATGACGAGAGAAAGGAATCAGCTGGTAGGAGGAACCAAAATCAGGTGAACGGGTTGAAAGGTCCAAGGGTTGACGCTGTCTGTAACCCAAATACCAAAGATACAAAACAACCTGGCTCTTTCATGCAAATGCAATCCTGTGTCACTTGAATGGTGTTGCATGCTGTCATCCTGTATGTGTATGTCATACTCGCACACTCATCTGGGTAATCGACCTGTTCCTATTGGTGCAGAGGGAGGAGAAGCAGCTTGAGGCATCATTAGATGCACTGCTGAGTCAAGTGGCTGATCTGAAGAACTCACTGGGGAGTTTCATTTACAAGTTGGAGAACGAGTATGACCGGCTGACCTGGTAAGGGTGGCCAGGGTGATCTGGGGAGGGCTCCATGGATGGCGGACCAGGCCTCCTGGTGGAGAGCACATCTCCAGTGGTGTAACCATTTATCAGCTTGCAAACATCTTATGATGTGTTAAGAGCTGGGTTGCCCAATACTTAACAACTGAAGTGTAGCTTAGGGCCTCCATGGCAAGGACATAGAGAAACGCGCAGTTTCCCAACCTGGGTTCTTTCTACTTTTGATTCTTACTCTTCCATCTTACTGGGAAGAGGTCCTTCCTCAGTGGGTCCCCCCCTCCCCCGCTACAGTAGGAATACAAAAGCCATACTGGATCTCTTGCCATAGTTATTGGTGAGTCTTTTAAGTTCAGCCTATACTGGAAGTATGGATTCTTTTTCTATGCCAGAAAGGAGGCTTTTACTCAGTTTCTGAATTTTTAGTGATAACAGTGTAGCCACGGTTCCCATTTTGCCACCATTCCTTACCCCACTTGGGGTGATGAACTGCCTTTTTTCTCCATCTGTGTCAGAAACTGAAAGCATGTCCCTCTTTCCTGACCTCACAATCCCTGTAGGCCAGTCGGGTTCCCACCCAGTCAAGCCATAGGACTGTGAGTCTTTTGGGGGTAAATCTGGGTATTCCTAAGCTGAAGGACTCCTTTGAGACTCCTGGGAACATTCTGACACCTTCTTACTACCACCAGGCCCTCTGTCCTGGACAGCTTTGCCTTGCTCTCTGGACAATTGAACACTCTGAACAAGGTCCTGAAGCATGAAAAGACACCATTGTTCCGTAACCAGGTCATCATCCCTCTGGTGTTGTCCCCAGACCGTGATGAAGATCTCATGGTAAGAGGGGACGAAAGGTACAACTTGGGAAATGAAGTTCTTAGATGAGGACCTAGAGCACAATTGTTGGTTGGTTATTCTAGAAGTGCGGAATGTGGAGTAGTGTGTGGCAGTAAAAAGTGAGGGCTGCCTTTCGGAGGTCTTGCCTTCTGTCCTTCCGGAGTAGGGGAGCTACTCCCAAACAAACCTGAGGACTGTGTCACCAAGGCAAAGACCTTTCTCCTCAAATACCTATCTCAAGCAAAAAGTATATTCTTTTATGACTTTGTATATTTCAGTGTTGGATAAAAATATGGTAGAGAGATTCGCTCCTGTGTCTGGTAGATACAGGGGTGTGAGGGGACAGAAACAAAGAATGGGGGGGATAGGAATGAGGGGAAGAGTGTCCTAGGAAGCTAAATGTTATAAGTCTTAGGCTGTGTTTTCCCTGAAAATGCACTGTTTGCCTGTGGCAGGAACTATAATATATATCAGGCCAGACTGAATCTTCTTGGAATACATAGGAGGATTAATAAAATCTGTTTTACAGCGGCAGACTGAAGGACGAGTACCCGTTTTCAGCCATGAGGTGGTCCCTGACCATTTGAGAACCAAGCCTGACCCTGAGGTTGAAGAGCAAGAGAAGCAGCTGACAACAGATGCTGCCCGCATTGGTGCTGATGCAGCTCAGGTTGGGCTGATTCATGCTCTGCTGCCCCCACTCCCCATGTCCCGTCATGAGAACCCAGGCATTACCATTGCTGTCTGGTAAAGATGCATAGTTGGTTGCAAGTAAATTGCCCCTAGAAGAACACAGGAAAGCAACTTCCCCACAATCACTTCTTGCTTGCCCTAATCTCTTCACCAATTTTTGTGTTACAGAAGCAGATCCAGAGCTTGAATAAAATGTGCTCAAACCTTCTGGAGAAAATCAGCAAAGAGGAACGAGAATCAGAGAGTGGAGGTATGGAGGGATCAGTGGCAAAGTGGAAAAGGAAAGAGGAATAAGATCACTTTTATAGGAATGGTAGTTTTGGTAGTAGTGAAGTGAGGACGTAAGAATGAGCTCCTTAGGAAAGGGTCTATATCCATTCTGTTAGTCTTTTTTATTTAAGGCCAGCCCTGGAGCAGGTGGAGGAAATGGGTGAAAAGGGAGAATTCTGAGATGGTTATGGGGGGGTCCTCTGGCTCCTCCTCTGGGCCACCAGGGATTCAAGATGCTGCTGAAGTCAGAACTCCAAGCTCTGGTTCTTATATGGATTTTCATACTGTTGCGTTCAGTCCAGGGCCAGAGGCATACCTCAGGGTCCTCACTCACCTTTTCCTTCAGGTCTCCGGCCAAACAAACAGACCTTTAACCCTGCAGACACCAATGCCTTGGTGGCAGCTGTTGCCTTTGGAAAAGGATTGTCTAATTGGAGACCTTCAGGCAGCAGTGGACCTGGCCAGCCAGGCCAGCCAGGAACTGGAACAATCCTTGCAGGAACCTCAGGGTTACAGCAGGTGCAGATGACAGGTGCTCCAAGCCAGCAGCAGTCAATGCTCAGTGGGGTGCAAATGGCTCAAGCAGGTCAACCAGGTAAGGTGGCAGGGATGACATGGTGACAGACGTTGAACAGGGAAGTAGGAATAAGTAGAATTGTCTGTGCCTCCAGCATCCCGGAGCTGGAGAGTTTCTACTATTCTCCTGGACCGTGACCCAGAAAACAATTTTTAGGAGCAAAATTTTCATTTTGAGACTCTTAACAAATACCAAGAGGATGAAGAATAACTTTGAATAGCAGAAACTGCTCTCACCTCCAACCCCCATCTCAAATCTCTGTCTCAACTACCCTTCTGTTCCATTTACTCTGGATATTTGGTGTGTTGCCAGGGTTTTTCTTAGAGAAACTGATGGTCAAACCTTAAGTAAGACCATCTGGTAAGTGGGTTGGGAATTGATAAGCAGTCAGGTGTCCCGGTGCTCCTTGAATTCTCTCTGTGTCCTGTATCTCCTGCTCATTTTTAGTAATGATGAGAGCAGTCTGGAGGACTTCAGATGCAAGTAACTAGAAGAGAGATTTTCTTCCACGCTGCCTGAGAAAAGGGTCAATTAAAATAAAAGAGAACAGCCCTGGCTAGTGTAGCTCAGTGGACTGAGCGCCGGCCTGTGAACTGAAAGGTTGCTGGTTCATTTCCCAGTCAGGGCACATGCCGGGTTGCAGGCCAGGTCCCTGGTTGGGGGCCGTGTGAGAGGCAACTGATATCTCTCACATACTGATGTTTCTCTCCCTCTCTTTCTCCCTCCCTTTCCCTCTCTCTAAAAGTAAACAAGTAAAATCTTTATAAAAGAGAGAGAGAAAACATACTTTTACCCATGACATTAAATGAAGGTCACGCAAGTTTAGCTGTTTTTTCTAGGAGTAGGTGAGCAGGAGTCTGATCTCCCACTACCCACCCCCATCAGTCCTCTCCTTCTAGATACCTTCAGGGAGAGGGCTGAGTGAGGAACCACAACTCTGAGGTTTGCTATCCAAGGTCAGATGCCACAGAGGTTCTGAGATGATTGAGAGGGCGACAGAAGGAAATGTGAGAGACCACGTTTCTGACTGTTCATAAAAGTCTTACCAAGCTTCCGGTGTCTTTCTTTGTATTCCTTTCAGGGAAAATGCCAAGTGGAATAAAAACCAACATCAAGTCAGCTTCAATGCATCCCTACCAGCGGTGAGTGTGGCCAGCAACCTCCACAGCCAGGTGTTCTTTGCAGAGTTGGACAGTGAAATTGCCTTTTGCCCAAAGCTGACCTAGATGAGCATGATAAAAGAGTATGGGCTTTCAGCAACAGACAAATCCCAGCTCCACCACTAACCAGCTGTGTGACCTTGCAAGCGGCCTAATTTTTCTGTTTCCTTATTTGTAAATGGTGATAATACCTACCTCATAGGGTTGTTATGAGGATTAAAATGAGAAAATGAATGTAAAACACTAAGCACAGTGTATGAAATAATCGGCATTCAATAAATGACAGTTTCTATAGCCACTTCTCCCTGTTGCCCTCCTCAGTCTTTGATCCAGCACTAACCCTGATTTGATACTGCTTCATGCTATGGGAGAGCTGATGAACATGAGAGCATGGACCTCTCAAAAAGCCCGTGCTTATTTTGTGCTGCTACAAACCGTGTCAGGCTCTGTGTCCTTAGAGGCTCACTGTCTCTGCCCATGTTCCATCCTGGCCATCTCCAAGCTGTAGGTGGTGAGGCTTCTGGGCTTGGATGAACTCTCCCTGCGGCTCTGGTGCAGCTTGGGCCAGCTGTGCTCTCCATTCTCTCAGAAGCCAATTCAGCTCTTACCTGGGAAGTAGTCACAAAGTTTTCTATCAATTATCGTACCCTGTGCACATGGGAGGATGTCAAAGGCCCAACAGGTGGGGGCTTCCTCAAGAAGTGGCTGTACCAGGTAGGACTATGTAAGAAAGGGGTTTTTTAGCATTTGAAAAAAGCCCTTTCTTTCCAGGCTCATTTTTCATACTTTGGAGGAAGAGGGGAATTTTATTGCACCCTGTCTTTCATCAGGGTTTGGTTATCCTTGTCATATGGCCGGTTCCTAGACTCCAGCCAGGACGGCTTTCCTCCAGTCCACTGAGCCTGCGCCTCAAGTAACAGCCAGATGGGCGGCGGGAGACGGCAGTACTGCAGTACCTGCAGTACCTTTGCTTGCTTTCCTGAAGCTGAAGAGCAGAGTGAGTTTGGGTCTCCAGTCTAACTTGCCTTTCTTAGTACTTCCTTGTGGACAAGGGTAGGGGTTAAGTCAGCAGAAGTGGACCAAAAGATTTCTCTGAATAAAGTTATTTAAATTTTGATGGTCACTGTGTTGGGCTCATCTGACAGCAATTTATGGAAGAGCTATATAGGGACCAGAGACCATATATCAGAGACTTGCAAGGTTGCTGCAAGGCACCTCTAATTTGTTCTCCCTAAAAAGTTTTATCTTTGGTTAGCTTTGGTCTGAAAGTCCTAAGGTGCGAGGAGAGCCTATTCATCCCTTCCAGCTGCCTTTTTTCTGTTCTCTCATCACGTTGCTCGTACTTGGGCATTTGTTCGGTGCCAGACAGAATTCTGCCAGGCTGTGGCAGCAAAGGACTGCAAAAGTGGTCCCAGATGTCACAGCCATTCTTGTTCCATAAGGACAAGAAATCCACAAAGCACAATAACCATGTTACACAGCAGCACAGGGAGTCACATCATCGGCTCTGAGGCAATGCCCGACCTTTCTCCCACTTTCTCAGCACTGCCTTACTGCTCTGTCAGCTCCCCCAGGTCTTCATCTGATCTCTTCCCTTCCTACTGATCATGTCAAAGCTAATTGTAGTGCCGAGGGCTCATGCTGTGCTTCTCTCAAATCCCTGGCGTACTGGAAACTGCTGTCCTTTATTCCACCAAAAGAATCCTTCCAGTTGAAAGGCACCAAACCAAAGTTTCTCAGTTGTCTATGGTTAATACTGACTTCATTCCCACCCTACCGTTTGAAATGGATTCCTGTCCTCCAAGAATGGAACTATCCTGCCCTAAGAGGAACATGAAGGACCTGATCTATATCTTGTGCCCAGAAGCAAATACTCCTTATTCTGGAGGCACTCACATCTCTACGTTCTAAACTTTGGGAGTATTTGCTTATATTTCTGGGCCCTCCCCATCCCTAAATCCTCTGGAGCACACAAACCTATGTAGCATCAATAACTTTGGGGCCCATAGAACCCAGTACCAGCCTCAGTGGAGAGTATGTATCTCCCACCCCTAACACACCCATTCCCTCGGGAGGGAATGTATGTATGGAGTTTCCTTTATAGACCAGGATATGACCTGCTTACTTGCTCAGATCTAGAATTTGCAAAAGATGGCTCTCTTGCCCTACTTTGGTAATATTCCTCAGTCTCTGACTGCTCTATTTTGCCTGGGGATTGCTTTTTCCTACTCTTGGGGCTCCTAGGGAATGAGATTATCTTCCAGGTTTATGCCTAGGATGGAGAAAGAAGCAGCGGCTGTGAAATACTGAAATCTTACCACACCACTCACTGAGTTCATCCTGCTGAAGGTGGGAGCTTACTGAATCAATACAGCTCTGTCCTAAGGTTAGGGTTGGGTCATTGTCGAACCTCCTATTCATTTGTTGCCCCAGTCACCTTATTTTCTTCTCCTTCTGGTGTCTTGCATTCTTACCTAGATAGTTTACTTCAGTTGACCTTGTACCTTCTTGGGAAACAGCCAAGATAGATATACAGGTTGTAGTTAATTGCTCCCTCTAACACCATAAGGAGTCCTGGCATTAGGACTGAGCCGGAGGGGGTGCACTGCCCACCTCCTGTCCTGCTTCTTGGGGGAAGAAGCTGAACTCTGTAGGAATGCCCCAGCGCAAGGCTGGTCCCTTTTCCTACCCCCTTCTCACCTCCCCCAGGCAGCTGGGAACAACCTCTCCCTTTGTCTGAGCTTCTTGTACAGAATAATCGCCTACAGACAATGTATTCTCTGTGCCCTGTGGACACAGGGGCTGTATGAGCTGATCCCAGCACCAGGCAGGACAGAGGCTGAATCCTTCTAAACGCCCACCCTGGGTCAACTCCTGATTGCTGTCCAGAGAAACTAAGGGATGTACATTTTCTTTCATCTGCTTCAGATTTGAGGGGATAACCTTTTGAAGTTCAGCAACAAGCCAAAAGTTGGGCCAGGGGCTTTGGTCCCTTTTTGGTTCAGTCCTGAGGGTTCACTGTGCCTAACTGAGGAGGCTTGATGGGGCTCCGGCCTGACAGCCTTGAACACGCAGGGGCTAACTTTCATAAAGAATTTGCCACCCTGTAGATGGGGCTCTCTAATTGGAACAGAAGGCAAACTCCAACCCATTGGACAGGGCCATAGCACCCCATCACTTCAATATGTGTTTTGTCCCATCAGACAAACTTCCTCTCTCCTTCCCTTTAACTTTTCTCTCTGTTGTTCTTGAGCTCCTGTGAGTCACTGTGGCAGATCCTGGATCCCTACTGTGGTCTCTTGATGGGTTCATATGCTCTCAGCATGTCACCTATCATAAGGACACAGTATCTTGTGCGACTATATCATGGACGAGGCACCTAACTTCTCTGGGCCTCCATTTTCTCACCTGAGTGATTCCAATGTTCCTTCCCAGCTCTCAAGTCTTTGGAAATGACTCTTTTTTTTTTTTTCTTCAGTGAATGACTGCAGTATATAAAATAGGACAAATTTTTCTTAGATCAGCCCCCGAATTCCTCAAACCCCTACACACTATTTTGTTTTTTCTCATTAAACTTTGCTTTAATGGGTCTCAAAATTCTGTCGTAGATTTTTGGTCAAGTTGTTTCCATTGAAAAGTCCTGATTTTAAAAAACCAATAACTTAAAAACTGCCACACATGCACAAAAACCAAATGGTCCACAAAACATTCTCCTTTCCTTCTGAAGATTTTCATGGTGCATTGTAATCATTAAGCAGTCTTACTATGAAACTTTGACCAATTGGGACACAGAGTTCTGAGACCATTCTTCCACCACTGATTATTCCTTTAGCCTTCCGAGCTTTCTGGGCAGACTTGGTGACTTTGCCAACTCCAGCTGCCTTCTTGCCCACTGCTTTGATGACACCCACAGCCAGTGTCTCATGTCACAAACAACAAAACGACCCAAAGGGGTATAGTCAGAGAAGCACTCAACACACACGGGCTTGCCAGGAGCCATATTAATGATGGCAGCCTTCACCAGGTATCAAAAACTCCGGGCCATCTTCCAGCTTTTTCCCAGAGTGACAATCAATCTCCTTCACCTCAGCAGATTTGCAAGCAATGTGAGCTGTGTGACAATCCAGCAGAGGTGCATGTCCAGCACCGATTTGGTCAGATGATTCAGGATCATCACCTGAGCTGGGAAGCCATCCACTACCTGTTGTTGGGTCATTTTTGTTGTCACCACATTGCCGTAACAAATATCTTTGACAAACACAGTCTTGACATTGAAGCCAACATTATCCCCAGGAAGAGATTTACTTAAAGCTTCATGGTACATTTCAACAGATTTTACTTCAGTTATTACGTTCACTAGAGCAAAGGTGAATAGCATGCTGGGTTTGAGAACACCAGTCTCAACTTGGCCCACAGGGACAGTATCAGTAGCACCAGATGGGTAGACATCCTGGAGGGGCAGAGGCAGGGGCTTGAATGAGTTGGTGGCAGGATGCAATCCAGAGCTTCAAGAAGCATATTCTACTAGCACTGCTGTCTTTATAGGTGACTTTCCATCCCTTGAACCAAAGCACGTTAGCATCTGGCTCCAGCATGTTGTCACCATTCCAACCAGAAATTGGCACAAATGCTATTGTGTCAGGGTTGTAGCCAATTTTCTTAATGTAGGTGCTGACTTCTTTAACAATTTCCACATATCGCTTCTGGCTGTAGGGTGGCTCAGTGGAAACCTTTTTGTTTACACCAACAATCAGCTGTTTCACACCCAGTGTGTCAGCCAGAAGGGCATGCTCACGGGTCTGCCTATTCTTGGAGATCCCTTCTTCAAATTCACCAACACCAGCAGCAACAATTGGGACAACCCAGTCAGCCTGAGATGTGTCTGGAATCATGTTCTGGATAAAGTCTCTGTGTCCTGGGGCATCAAGGATGGTCACACAATACTTGCTGGTCTTGAATTTCCACATGGAGATATCAATGGTGATACCACACTCCATGCTCAGCTTTCAGTTTATCCAAGACCCAGGCACACTTGAAGGAGCCCTTCCTCATCTCAGCAGCCTCCTTCTCAAATTTTTTGATGGTTTTTTGTCGAGCCCACCACATTTGTGGATCAGATGGCCAGCAGTGATGGACTTGCCGGAATCTACGTGTCCAATGACTACAATGGTGATATGAGTCTCTTCTTTTCCCACTTTGGCTTTGATCTGGTGGTGGTTTTCATGACACCTGTGTGCTGGCAGCAAACCCGTTGCGAAAACCCCTATGGACTGTTCTTAAAGTTCTGTCTCTGTCACTTGTAACCGAACATATGAACATCTTTCTAGACCGCTACCCTAAATTTTTTTCTAGCTTTCACTAGTTCTCTAGTGAAAAGTTATCGAAGAGGTGGTAAGTCACCACAGAGATACATGGACTGTGAATCACAAGTCACCTTTCCACTCTCGGGCATCCCTCTTTGCTCCTGGGCAAGATATATTGTACGGAGACTCTTCTAGTACAAGCAGTAAATGATACTTTTTCCATGTGACGAGAACCTTCCCTACTGAATCAGTCTCAAGAGCCTGGGGCTGTTTCCTTTCCCTCTGCCATTCCACTGCCTTCCCTTTAAAAAAATTTTTTTTAATTATACTTTATTGATTATGCTATTACAGTTGTCCCATTTCTCCCCCATCACTCCCCTCCAACCTGCATACCCCCTCCCATCCACATTCCCCCCTTTACTTCATGCCCATGTGTCATAAGTTCTTTAGCTTCTACATTTCCCACACTATTCTTGCCCTCCCCCTGTCTATTTTCTACCCACCATCTATGCTACTTATTCTTTGTACCTTTCCTCCCTCTCTCCTCCTCCCAATCCCCTGTTGCTAACCCTCCATGTGATTTCCATTTCTGTGTTTCTGCTCCTGTTCTAGTGGTTTGCTTAGTGTGCTTTTGTTTTAGGTGTGGCTGTTAATATCTGTGAGTTTGCTGTCTTCTTACTGTCCTATTTTTATCTTTTCTTAGATAAATCCCTTTAACATTTCATATAATAAGGGCTTGGTGATGATGAAGTCCTTTAACTTGACCTTTTCTGAGAAGCACTTTATCTGCCCTTCCATTCTAAATGACAGCTTTGCTGGATAGAGCAATCTTGGATGTAGGTCCTTACCTTTCAAGACTTCAAATACTTTTTTCCAGCCCCTTCTTGCCTGGAAGGTCTCTTTTGAGAAATCAGCTGACAGTCTGATGGGAACTCCTTTGTAGGTGACTCTGCCTTTAACCCTTGCTGCTTCTAGAATTCTCTCCTTCATTTTAATCTTGGCTAATGCAATTGGGATGTGCCTTGGTGTGTTCCTCTTTGGGTCTACCTTCTTTGGGACTCTCTGAGCTTCCTGGACTTCCTGGAAGTCTATTTCCTTTGCCAGATTAGGGAAGTTCTCCTTTAGTATTTGTTCAAATAAGTTTTCCACTTGTTGCTCTTCCTCTTCCCCTTCTGGTACCCCTATAATTCAGATGTTGGAACGTTCAAAGATGTCCTGGAGGTTCCTAAGCCTCTCCTCATTTTTTTGAATTCTTGTTTCTTCCTTCTTTTCTGTTTGGTTGTTTCTTTCTTCCTTCTGGTCCACTCCATTGATTTGAGTCCCAGTTTTCCTCCCATCACTATTGGTTCCCTGTGCGTTTTCCTTCATTTCACTTATTGTAGCCTCCATTTGTTCCTCTAATTTGCGACCCAAATCAACCAATTCTGTGAGCTTCCTAATCAACAGAGCTTTGAACTGTGCTTCTGATAGGTTGGCTACCAGTGCTTTGAGCTCTGCATCTGATAGGTTGACCACCTCCTGGTTGCTCAGATGAATTAGCTCCAGGGCCCCGGTCTGTTCTCCCTTTTGAGCCATCCTTGGTTTTGGTTTGTTTTTGTCTGGTCGAAGCTGTTACGTAGTGAGGGGCGGAGCCTTAGGCATTCACCAGGGCAGGGCAGCCCAGTCACTGGGTTGTGATGCTGTATGTGGGGGCAGGGTCTGAGAGGGAACAATGGCCCCTGCTCCGCTCTCTCTTGGATTCTAGTCTCTTCTGCCTCTTTCCCCAAATAAATTGGGCCCTTCTGGTGCTGATTTCCATGTGGGCAGGCTCATGCATGTTCTAGGACCCCGTGGGTCTCTCCAACGAACTCTCCCGTGAGGCTGGGATTCTCTCCGGACACCCCAACCCCCACAAGTGTTCTCAATCGGTGCTTTTTAGGTTTTATTTCCCGGCGCTGGGGCCCTGTGCTGCTCAGTCTGTCTCACTGCCCATTTTTGCCTGGTTTATCTGCGTGCAAATGTGTGACCTCAGTCTGCTGCTTCGTGCGCCTTGCTTGGTCTGCTCATTGCCTCCTTGCACTTGGTAACCGCCACCTGTGTGTCCGGGAACACCAGCTACCACTTCTTCCCTCCGCTACCCCTCTCTGCTGGCCGCTGACTCTGCCCCTCTTACCGGTCTGGGTGAATCGTTGTTGGACTTCCATATAATTCAATCCTCTATCTGTTCTGGTTGGGGTTTTTTTTTGTTCTATATTTTTGTTGTCCTTAATCTTCGTTGTGAGATGCGGCACAGTGTGTCCACCTACGCCTCCATCTTGGCCGGAAGTCTGCCTTCCCTTTTCTTACCCAAATTTCCCTAGCTGGTGGTCATTTCGATTCTTCTCTTGCCCACACTGACATGTAGTCTATCCTCTGTTCTTTTTACTAATTTCTCTGGGCTGCACCTATTCCCAAGGGTTGATGTCCTTTCAGGGTCTCTTCCTTCTCAATCCCACCTCCCCACTCATTGACTCACAGCCACACTCTTGAAATAAAGGGCCTGCAGTCACCGTCTCTTTGCCCACACCTCCCATTCACTCTTCAGTCCCTGCATAGGCTTCTTCTTCCACCATTCCTCTGGAACTACTTTATCATTCGTCTAATGGTAAAATCCAGGATTATTTTCAATCCTCATCTTATTTGAGCTCTGGAGCATTTATCTGTGCTGATCATTTTCTTTTCATTTCTTTCTTCTTGGCTCCTACTACTGTGATCATTCCTTCTCTGTGGCATTTGGCTTCTATCCCTTTGGCTGCTTCTTGAATGTTGTAATTCTCCAGGACTCTGTCCTTAACCCTCTTTTCTTCTTATTCTACCTGCCGTGACCACCACTTTCATGTACCTCTTTGGTGAGCTGAAAATGACTATTGGGCATCTCTACTCTTATGACCTACAGGTACCTCAGGTTCTGAACATCCAAATCCAATCATCCTTCCCTCCACCCCTGTTTCTTTGTTAGTTTTCCTGGGTGTGACCTAAACCAGGTCTACGGAAGCCATGCTACACTCTTCCCCCTTCATGCCCTCAGCCTCCTACATCCAATCAGATTCCAAATCCTATCAGTTCTGTCTTCTGAATATCCATCTGTCCTGCCCTGAAGTTTAGGCCCTGGACCTCTCACTCGAAAATTACTTAGACTTCCTGTCTCCTGTCTTACCCACTCCAAATAGTCTTCCACATGGCTGCCAAATAGCTCTTTTAGACTACAGACGTAATTGTATTGCTCCCTCAATTGAAATCCTTTTGATAATTTCCCTCCCCATGTTTCTCAAACTGGAGTCCACACACCTGGCAGATCGGTAAGGCCAGTGCCAGGCATGCTGCGAGTGAGGATAACATCATCCTTGAACACACATTTTACTTAAAAGTAATTTGTAACAGAGAATACAAAATTATCATTCATTATTGTTAAGAGAAAATAGACTTCAAAAAGCTCCTACTGTAGTCATGTGTTGTTTAAGGACAGACGGATGTTCTGAGAGGCGTGTCATTAGGTGATTTCATCATTGTGCAAACACGCAGTGCACAAACCTAAACGGCATAGCCTACTACCGGCCTTGGCTGCATGGTGCACAGCTGATAGCTCCTGGGCTGCAAACTTGTAAAACACGTTACTGTATTAAATAACTGTAGGCAATTGTAATGATGTAAGTATTTGTGTATTTAAACATAGAAAAGGCACAGTGAAAATACAGCATTGAAGGTTAAAAATATTTCACCTTATAGGGCACTTACTATGAATGAAGCTTGCAGGACTGGGATTTGCTCTGAGTGAGTCCATGAGTGAGTGGTGAGTGAATGTGAAGGCCAAGGGCATGACTGGGCACTGCTGTGGGCTTTGTAAACACTGGACACCAGCATCGCCACAAGCACATAAGTAATGCATTGTGTCATGACATTGAGATGACTACAGCTTCGCTAGGCGAAAGGACTTTTTCAGCTGCATTAGAACGTTATGGGACCACTGTTGCACAGGTGGCCTGCTGTTGACCGAGACGTCATTGTGTGGCGCACACCACAGTCTGAAGGGCTGCAGGCTAAGCCACCAGATTCCCTGGGGATATTTATTTACCTTTTTCCCATTTTGGGCCATTACATTTACTTCACTGGAAAACGGCTCAACTTTTCTGGAAAGGCAACTAAGATTCCCTGTGATCTAGCCCTCTGACTTCTTCTCCTGACTTATTTTCTATATATTGTCCTGCCACCCATTCTATCCCCAAGACATACAAACTGCTTGAAGTTTCCTGAAAGTAACTGACTCTTTCCAGCCCCCATTTCTTTATTCCTACTGGTCCCTCTGTGTGGAACACTTTGCCCAATCATTCTGTCTGATGATACCCAATCATCCCTCAAGATTCAGGTCATGAGTCACTCTACGGAAGCTTTCCAACAACCCAGTCTGTCCTCAGCTCAGTGCCACTCCCACCAGGGGAGGTCAATGACCTCCTCTTTTATGCTCCAAATTTGTACCTAGTACAATCTAACTCTAGCTTGTGCCACCCTTTATTGACCGCCAAGTCCAAGTACACTAAAATGTTTGAATCCCCTTTTTTTCACTTGAGAGTTGTATGATCTTTGGAAAGATAACATGAACCTGTGATGTCGCATTTGGGTTCAAAGCAAGTGCTAGTGCCAGACTGCCTGCATTTGAATCCAAGTTGTGCCCTTACTAGCTGTGTGATTTGGGGCAAGTTAATTTACTTCTATATGCCTCCTTTTTTTTTATTTGTGGGGATGATATTAATAGTGGCTATTGCACAGGTTTGCTATGAAAGTTAAACAGATTAAGACATACAGTGTGCTTAGAATAGTGCCTAACAATAGCAGAAGCTCAATAAATATCTTCAGTATAGAGTCTAGAACTCTGCTCTTAGTAATTGTTGCTTAAATCAATGATTGACCAATATTTCTTAGGAAGTAACCTCTTCCTTTCTCTGCAGCTTGTCTGTGCTCACATCTCAGGAGCCTGGCCTCAGGAAACACCCTCTAAGCCCATTTCATTCCCTGTAGTGTCTCCTTAGCATCTTGCACGGAACAGGCACTAGAACATGTTTACGCTGATTTGTCTGATATCATAAGTCATTTTTTAATCTAGTTTTGTGAATTTTCTTTCTCCCACTTAGTTATCACCTATTTGCTCTTTCATTAAAGCCCAGTATGATCTCTTAAATTGCATCATTTTGATTTGAGGCCGAATGACAAGCTCCCTCACCCAATACACTCTGTCATCCCTCCTACACTGGATCTCTTCCCTGTTCAAACCAGGTAGACTCAGTTCCACTGTCTGCCTACATTCCATCCCTACTCAGGGCCTTCACCACTCATTGATATCTCTGTGCAGCCGTGATTGGTTCTCTCCTGGACTGTCCTTACTTACTTGGTCTGGGCTCAGGCCCTCACAGTGGCTGTGTGTAATTTGCTGTGTGTACCAGCACCAGAGCTCCATGCCTGCCTCTCCTCCCTTCACTCTCACCACCCGCCTGTCAGGCCTTGTTTTGTTATGGCATACCCCACTGTTCTTGCCACCAAACTAGAAACACTCTCAGCTGTAGCCATAAGGAAATACCTGGGGGTCAGGTGCTGTCTCACACTTCAGTGGTTCTCTACCCTCTGCTTGGAAAGTCTGCCCTCTCTTTTTCCTGCTCCAAGCCCCTTGTTCACCTACTGAGCAATTCATCCTTCCAGTTCAAGTACCATTTCCTCCCCTGTACAATTGACCATTCTTAAATTATACTTCTCTGTACACTATATACATTTGCATTACAGTACCTATAATGCCATTGCAGTTTATTCATTTACAAGTTTAGATCTTGACCAGAACACTTACCTATTGTGTAGCCTTAGGCAAATTATTACTTTTCTTTCAAGAAACTCAGTTTCCACCTCTGTAAAATGGGATTATAGCACTGACCTCAAAGGCTACCTTCAACTGAACGTTATTTAAAATTAAATTGAACTTGAACAACAATAAGATAAAATAAATGAAAAAATAAAATTAAATTTAACCTCAGTTTTCTACAGGATAAAGTCCAAGCTTCTTAGAGGGGCATACACGGCCCTTCAGACACACAGTCAGCACTCAAATGCTAACTACTGTTCCCTTCTTTCTCTGCTGTCCTGAGCAATCTCATTTTTATTAATTGGGATATTAGACTGTTTTGATTGCAATACATTAAAATTAAACTAGCTTAAGCAAAAACAAAAAGGGAGCCAATTGTGTTTGAGTTATGCACATGCAGAATGGAAGGGTGGCTGGCTCTTGGGGGACTGGGGGCTCCAGTGTTGCCTAGGTTCTCTGTGTCTGCATCCCTCCACTCTACAGCAGTACGGCTCATCTTGTGGAAGAACTCTGATTGTTCTGGCTGGATTCTATGCCATTAGGAGCTTGGTTGGGGGAATGGGGAGAATATCACGATTAGTGAGCCGGTGGAGTTGAGTCTAGTGAGAATTCCTTAAAGGAAATGAAAACAGGGTGATGGAAAAGTGTCCAAATACAACCCAAATTAGAGCCACCATGGTCCACTTTGTAACTTTTCATTTCTACAGAGAGTGTTTAGGGTTTTTTCTCAAGCCCTGTCCTTTGTCCTGTACTTACAGCACTGTGTTTTGGGTTGCTTGCTGAATGTGCTATCTCTTACCTTGAACTCAGGATGTCCCACACTACCTTCATTTTCTCCATCCGACTTCACCTGCGTTATCAGCTGAACATTGCCGTCCATTCCAGGTTCTCTTTCTGTTCTCTCACCTCTTCTTCCTTCTCACTCTGATTGCTCTGGATCAGGACTTCATTGTGTCCCACCTGTGCCTCTCTGAGCTGGCATCTCATTTGGTCTTTCTTCCTCCTTTGCTTTCTTTCTTTTTTAAAAATATTTATTTATTTTCAGAGAGAGGGGAAGGGAGGATAAACAGAGGGAGAGAAATATCAATGTGAAAGAGAGAGAACATAAGTTGGCTGCCTCTCACAGATTCCAAGCCAGGGACCTGGACTAGCAACCCAGGCACATGCCCTGACTGGAGAATCAAACCTGCGACCCCCTGGTTTACAGGCTAGTGCTCAATCCACTGAGCCACAGCAGCCAGGGCCCTAATTTTCCTCTTGATAATATAGCTCATTGTCATTAGGTGTGTCCTTGTAAAGAACAATGAGGATCATACCAACCCCCTTTCTTCAAAATCTTCAGGGACACCCCCAGTACAAATGAAACTCCTCCTTCTTTCATTCAAAACACTTCACTAAATATGGGGTAAACCTACTTTTTAACCTTCTATCATATGCAGGCCTTTCATTCACCTTATCCATTAGCCAAACAGAATCACTTGCATTTCCCTACACCTGTCCTGTGCTTTCCTCCATGCCTTCATCCACACTTTTCCCTCAGCCTACAACACCTATGTTGCTTCCATCTTACTTGCTATGTGACCTTGGGAAGATCCTTCACCCTTTCTGATTCTGTTCTTTTCATTTGGTAAGCAGTGATAGTAATACCTTACAGGACTGAACCATAAAAGCATGTAGAAAGCAACTGGCCCCATGCTTGCCAGAGAAAGTACCAAATAGTAAGCTACATTTTCTCTTTTCCCCTTTTAGCCCTCCTCACACATCTTCTAGATCTTGCTAACTCACTTTCTCCCACCTTGATAGTCTGTGCTGGTTTGTTCTCTATCCAAAAGCTTCCCCTTGTCTCTCTCCAGAGCTCTTCATGAAAGTTTTATCAAAGCCCTCTTCCCTCCAACCTGAGTTTTATTAGTTCAGTTCAGCGAGCACTCCGTGATGCCCATAGTGTGTTGGCTTTGGCTACCCACTCCTGTCCCTGACCTCTCATGAGTTCAGGCAAACCCCCAATTCTGGATGATATGATAAGTGTTTGCAAACACTCTCTCCCTTCTGCCAGCTAGATGTCTTTCCAGCTCCTGTTTCTTCAGCCAAGGTCCCAGAACGCAGAGGATGCATTCTAGCTGGCGAAGGCCCAGGGTTATGCAGAATGATTAACTGACAAACCCTTCATTCGCATTTGTGCTCCCCTATCCTCACAGACTTAGCCCTACCCTCAGCTACCCAGGGCAAGCACCGTGTAGAAAGTGCCTTTGTCCTTTACAGGATGGAGATGGGGAAGCTTGACACAGCCCCTGGAAAGTTGCTTCCATCTTTACCTGCCACTCCTGTTGCCCCTCAGTTCCCTTTGTTCTCAGATGATTTCCCACCTCCCATACTCTATTCCTTCCACTGCTCCCCATGCTCACTCGCTCCCACTCACTCACTCACTCCCATGTAGGCACATCTTTTCCCTTTTTTTTTTTTACCCATTACCATTCCTGTTTCTTTGATCCCACTTTGATTTTTCTGCTGAAACACAGAAAGCCTAAAATAGTTATGGGAATAGAGGTGTTAGAGTTTATACAGGTGATGGTTTTCAGACTAAACCCTTGGAGAAAGTAAACCTATGCCTGGGGGGGGCGGGGGAGAGGATGGAGAAGGGCTCCTTAGAGAGCTGTGAGGAGGAGTGAGTCAGGCAGGGCGATGCAGGGCAGGCTGCCGCCTCACTTCCTGTTAGTGAGGAGGGGGAATTTTAGCTGTTGGATCGGGTATCCTTTCTTCACAACACTGGACCTTCATTCTTTTCAAGGTTGTGATTTCCTGGCCCTGGCCGGGTAGCTCAGTTGATTAGAGCATCGAGAACATTGTCCAAATACACCAAGGTGGCAAGTTTGGTCTTTGGTCAGGGCACATACAATGAATGCATAAATAAGTGGAAAAAAGAGATTGAGGTTTTTCTTTCTCTCTCCCCCTCCCTGTCTTTCTCTCTAAAATCAATTAAAAAGACAGTGAGCTCCTGGACCCCTCCAGTTTCTCCAGTTTATCAGCCTGCCCCTGGTGTAGGGAGCCTTCACTGATTCCTCCGACTTCCAAGGCCTTCCACCGAGCTTCCCTGCAAATGGCTCCTTTTCCTCCCAGTCCATTGACAAGCTTACTCTTCTTCTCCACACATTTCAGTCTGCGGGTGTATGCTGGAGCCCACTCTTTCCTCCCACACAGCACATAAACATGCTCAAGTCCCGCCCCATTGAAACAAACATTAGATTCAATCTGGAGATGAGAGCCAGGCACTGATATGTTAAAAGCTCCCCAGGTGATTCTAGTGTTCAGCCAGGGCTGAAGAAGATAAACAATAAAATTCAAACCCTGGCACAGAGCAGCTCTTCATAAACTGGGTCCTGCCTAGGTTTCCTGTCCTTACCCATATGACCTCTGAGCTGGAGCCACACCAGACGACTGAGAGCTCCCCAAACCTGCCACATCTCCAGCTTCTATGCCTTCACACACTTGTCTCCCTCTGCCTGGAATGCCTCTCCCTGCCTTCTATAAAGTGTCCTTTAATGCTCAGCTTACATGCCATTTCTGTGAAGTTTTTAAGAACTAACCCCACCTTGGGGTACTGTGTCCCCCACCCCCATGCTTTCATAACCCACTGGATTTATCTCTGTAGGAATACTCGACACATGCTACTCTAATTGTTCATTAAGTGTCTGTCTTCCTCACTAGACTGTGAATGTTTTACAGGAACCCCACAACCATGGGGATGCCATTTAGTAGGACTTGGGGCTAAGTGGTCTGTCTCAGATAGTTGAGGATGCTTTCTCTGAAGACTAGGACAAGAACTGAACCAAGTGAGTCTTTGGGCATGTTCATTCACGGCATCAATCAATACTTGTTGAGAGCTTGCCATGGTCTTTTGCCTACGTGGTCCAGGTGAATACAGAGGTAGCTGAAGTTCCCTATCACTATATTCGGCCTCTGGGACAGTTTCATTGTCTGTGGTGGTCTGCTTTGTTCTTCTCTAGTTCATCTCTAGGTGGACACTGAATCCAAGATCTCTCAATAGCACTCTCAGAATAATGCTTTATACACAGTGAGCATTTAGGAAATACTTGTTAAATGAATGCTCACGCATCTACATAGAAGTATATGCAAGCTGCTGGAGATGAAGATTTCATTTCGCTAAAACCTAGTCCTCGTCCCCAAGAATTCAGTCCAGTTGCTGAATGTGTGGAAGAAGGAAAGCTGGATAGACAACTAAGTGTGTGTGTATGTGTTTCCAATGGACTCAGGGAAATCTCCACAGTGCCTGCCTCTTCATTCCCACACCTTCTTAGGTCAGGCTGTATCTGTCACTGGTCTCCCTCCAATGCCATCTTCATACTGGCCTCCAGAGTGCAGGGACCCCGCTAGACGGTAAACCCCATGCAAGGACAGCTCTGCCTCCTTCATCGCTGTCACCAGCCCTTAGTGCAGTCTTGCACATGTAGGTGGTCAATGAATATTTGATGAGTATTTGATAATACAATCCTGATTACAGCCTCCTCAAAAATCTTCACTGCTTCTCCTCTGCTTCCAGGATAAATCAAACTGTCCCATCTGACCTTCAAGCTACCTTCAGCCGCAGCCTCGCTCCCCTTTTTCCCCTTTCCCTACCTGAAAGGCCAGTGCGGCCAGCGATTCACAGCGATTCACTCGTTGTCCCTGCCCCAGGCCACGTGTGTATGTGTGCGTGTTTTTAATAAAGAGCAAATTAATTACTTTATTACAGGTTAGTACTTTCTTAAAATAAATGTAGAATACCAAACAGTGAAAAGCAAAGTACCCACGTGCAGAGAATGTAACAAGGGTTCATCTGGATGGCTCACACTCAGCCCTTAGGACCACACCACCTCCCACAGGGCACAGCAGGAACAGCACGCACACTGGGGAGCAGCTGTGCCCCAGGCACTTGTATTTTCCCACCTCCATGCCAGGGTGTCCTCTCAGCTCCTCCTAATGCTAGGGCCCATCCAGATACCTATGCTCATAGCGGAGGCTTCCGTGCTTAATTGCCCTGTCCCACAAAGGCCACCCTGCTACTCTGGCCCACCTCTAGGGTCTCACCCTCTCTAGAGGGGGCTCTTTAAGGGAAGGGCTGAGCCCTGGAACTTTTCCCAGGGTCCTAAACTGGGTGAGCCTGCCACACACAGATGGTGTGTTGGTCGTGTTGGCGGATTAATCACCTGAGGGCCCAGAATGAGGCCTTTCAAGGGCTGAATGTCAGGAAGAAGTAGGCAACAATTCTGGCAGCCCAGGCCTGGCCGCGGGGACCTGACAGCGGCGGCAGAGTAATGCCGAGGGAAGGGGTGGGGAGTCACGGCTGGGCGTGCTTCCTGCCCCGGAATCGGGCGTCCCTCCCTTGCTCCCGCCCTGCGGGCCCATCCCAGTCGAGGCTGGACGGCCCCTCCTGCCTCAGCCGGAGGCCCAATCAGCAGGCGCCCCCCACCCGGCCCGCCCTCTCCCCCTCTGGTGACAGAAAGTCGGCCCAGCAGATGAGGAAGTGGCAGGCAGCCTGGCCCTGGGGACTATTCTCTGGCCCTGCTCCCTTCGAGCCCTCCACTGCTGCCTGCCTGGCCCCCCACTGGTGAGTCTGGACCTCCCCTAGGTAGCCGCTCCACGTGCCCGGGCCCCCTGCCGGGCTGGCCCGGCCCAGCCCTGCCCAGCCCTGCCCTGCCCAGGCTGTGGGCGAGGCTACTGCTGGGGAGAGTGGGTGGGAGGTCCCAGCTCTCTGGGGCTGAACCTCTCCTGCAACCTCCCTCCAGTCGGTGGACCCCATCTACTCAAACCTAGGCCTTCCTGCACCACCTCCTGGTCTTACCCTGTCCCCTCTTGTCCCCTCCTTGTCCCCTCCCTTTTCTTCCCTCCTCTCTTCTCCTCCCCCTTCCTCTGCCTGTCTCCTTTTCCCTTCCATCCATCTTAAAGGAAGGAAGAAATGGACTGAGTTCCCCCCTACCAGGGACACACCCAGATTCTTCTCAGGCTGGGAGAGAGGTCCTTTCCAGTAGCCTTGAGCCGCTCCTGACCTCCAGGGTGCATGCGTGTGTGCCTGTGTGGTGGTTGAGAGAGATAACAAGCTGGCAAACTCACATGGGTCAGGAAGGAACTGTGTGTTAGAGCACATGCTACGCCTTTTCAGGCAGGCCCTACCACAGAATAGGCAGCCAACACAAATATTATTGTGAATGAATGAATGAATGAAGATTGTCATCTGTGAAAAGACATCTGTATGCTCCACCTAGGGCAGGTGTGTGCCTGCGTGTGGTGTGAGTGATTTTCTATTCATTCCCTGCTAAGGGGGCTGTGTGAGTTTGTGTGACCACACTGACCTGTGACTGACATATGTGTGAGAATGAGCATTTGCACATGGTGATGAGGACCTATGAGGGAGGATGTGTGAGTATTTTAGGTGTGTTCACTAGTGTGAATGTAGTTTGGAGCAGGTGTCAGTAGGTCTGAGTGTTAGGAACTATGTGTATCAGAGTCCACGGAGGCTTCTTTGGGTGGTTTGTCAGAGGAGGCAGTCTGCCAGCAGGAGGTGTGTGGGCTCTGTGTGCTAACCATTGGTGAGTTTGTCATGGGGTGGGTGGGGGAGAGCTGTGTGAGAGGCAGGTCTGCGTGAGCGGGTGTGTGTCTGGGTGGACTTAGGCCTGATCGTGGCGTGGTGGTTGGGGTTGACATGGAGGCTGAGGGAGCATCTGTGAGATGTGTGCCCAGTGAGTGTGTGAGGGGCGCGTATTGAGCCTCAGTGGATGTGTCAGAAGGTGTGTCCTTTACTCAGTACCTGCACAGGTTGTTCTCTGGCTAAGAGGAACCTGGCTGACTGGAGTGCTAGTTCTCAGAGCATCAGCTGCCCGGGCTGTTCAGGGACTGCCTCTCCCCCCTGGGAGTGCCTCCGAGCTCCAGGCTCCCCTGGGTCTGGCTTTGGTGTCCCAGTGAGCCCTCCCTCGACATTCCTTCAGGTTCTGAGGGGGAGAGGACTTAGCTCATTAGACCCCTCCCTGAGGGAGGGGAAGATTCCTGAGACCTCCCCCACTCCCCCACCTCCTCACATGCCACTGGCATCCCTGCCCCTCCCTGGGAGAGCAGGGTGATTGTACCCATTCTGAAGTAGGACAAACTGAGAATTTGTGGCTAGTTTAGAAGATACTGGGTGTGCGTTTTTGGCAGTTCTCTTTGGACCAAGGTTTGGGCTGGGGCTGGAGCTCTGGCAGGTTTGTGGTTCAAAACCTAGAACCTTAGCCTATCTGGCTGGTCTGGGATGGGTGGGTGGGTGGTGAGTCCCAGCTTTACTTGGCTTTCTCAATCCTCGTGGGTCCTGCTCCTCCAGGCACTGACCTGTGGCCTAGACCCACCCTCCACCCCATGTGCAGTGCAGCGGGGTGGGCGGAGGGCGGGGCTGCTGCCAGATCTAGTCAGACAGGTGGAGCTGCCAGGGCAGGAGTCTCAAAGAGCCAGGCTCCCAGAGAGGAAGGGCAAGAGGAGAGCACCGGAGAGGAGCCGAGAGGCTGGAGGTGAGAGCCCAGGAGGGCAGAGGAGGGCCCTAGGGAGCAGTGTCCCCACAGGGGAGAGGAGGAAGGGGCAGGAGGGACTGGGAGGTGAGCATCCCAGAACAGACAGAAGGAACAGGGTGGGCAGGAGGGGCTGGGCGGTGAGCATCTCAGAACAGACAGAAGGGACAGGGTGGGCAGGAGGGGCTGGGAAGTGAGAGTCCTCCAGGGGTGAGGAGGGACCCTGGGGAGAGGCAAGTCCTGGAAAGGACAGGAGGGACAGGGAGTGAGAGTCCTGAGGGACAGTCTCAGAAGATGAGCTTCACGAAATGGGCCAGAAGAGGTTGAAGGGGAGGATCCCTGGAGAGAAGAGAGGCCCAGAGCTGGAGAGGTGAGAGGCTTTGGTGAGGAAGGGAGAGGCAGTTCATTCTGGAGATAAATTCCTTGTCGGTGAGATGTAAGACTTTCTAGAAAGAGATCAAAATTGAGAGTTTTCTTGTGGAGGAAGATGGGAGGGGAGATCACGGAGTAAAAATCTACAAAGAGCAGAGTGAAGAGAGGAGAGGAAGGTAGAGAGGAAGGGTGGATCAGCTGTTCCCAAGCAGGCAGGATGTATGGGAAGCAGATGCCCCTGACAAACTGCCTCCTCTTACCCTTAGTCCCCAGCAATTCCTTCCTCTCACTGTTATATCCTTTTTGCAATGAGGCATTGGGAGTTGTCTCATCTGATCTGTGCCCTCTCTGTGGGTCAGTGGTGGGATGGGGGGACACAGTCAGCCCTACCTGACACCCCCCTTCCGTACCTCCCCAGAGTCATTAGACAGGATGGAGGCGGTTGTGAACTTGTACCAGGAGATGATGAAGCTTGCAGGTAAGATGCTGTCCACTTGTCCTTCCTCCCTCCTGCCCTGAGGTCCCTGGATCTAGGGCTTTCTCCTAATGGAAAGTCCCTATGAACCCCTTTGACCCTTTGTGACCTGACCTCATATCTGTACACCTGGTGGGGACCCTTTGAACCCTGTGGCACTTCCTGACTCCTTTGTCCCTTCCTGGTTCCTTTAATTCTTATTCACAGATCCCCGGATTCAGGACTACCCTTTGATGGGGTCCCCCTTGCTAATGACCTCCATTCTCCTGACTTATGTGTACTTCGTTCTCTCACTTGGGCCTCGAATCATGGCCAACCGGAAGCCCTTCCAGCTGCGTGGCTTCATGGTTATCTACAACTTCTCACTGGTGGCACTCTCCCTCTACATTGTATATGAGGTGGGCCCTTGGGATGCCTAGATTTTAATTCCTGCAGACAGGATAAAGGGTGGGCCTTAGAACCAGAGTACAGAATCTCCTGTCCAGAGAGGCTCAGATCCATTTCTTCAACTAGAAAACGGGAGGGACTAGGTAGGGAATTCTGGTGGTCTAATCCACACCCCATCCTAGTTCCTGATGTCCGGCTGGCTGAAAAGCTACACCTGGCGCTGTGACCCTGTGGACTATTCCAACAGCCCGGAGGCACTGAGAGTAAGTAGGATTGGGGGCTAGGTCATAAGCAACCTGGGGATAGGAGCAATCTGGGTGTGACCAGTGCTCATGGGCCGGTTCAGGGAGGCTCTAGTAGTGTGGGGGTTCCAAGACAGTTCTGACTTCTTGCAGATGGTTCGAGTGGCCTGGCTCTTCCTCTTCTCCAAGTTCATTGAGCTGATGGACACGGTGAGAATATATGAAAAGTGAAAACTTGGGGTCAGGGGAAAGAGAGGCCCTGACTCTGAAATTCCTTTCCCTACTCTTCTCTCAGGTGATCTTTATTCTCCGGAAAAAAGATGGACAGGTGACCTTCCTACATGTCTTCCACCACTCAGTGCTTCCCTGGAGCTGGTGGTGGGGAATAAATATTGCTCCAGGTGAGTGGTGCAGACCGCTGGGGGAAGACAGGTAGGCACGGGGGATCAGAAGCCTCTCCCTCTGACCCTGTTCGCTGTCCCTTTGCAGGAGGAATGGGCTCTTTCCATGCCATGGTAAACTCCTCTGTGCATGTTGTCATGTACCTGTACTATGGATTGTCTGCCCTCGGCCCTGTGGCCCAGCCCTATCTTTGGTGGAAAAAGCACATGACAGCCATCCAACTGGTAAGGGGCCTATAACCGTCCACCCCGCATTCCTAGTCTGGATCCTTCCTTTATCCATCCTCTCACCTTTGACCCTATCCCCCCCACTCAAAGTTTGGTCTCTTTCTCTACTCCTTCTCCCTCCAGTCCTTTCAGTATTCCTCTGACCCTTGCCTTTCTCTATCCTAGGTCCAGTTTGTCCTGGTCTCGCTGCACATCTCCCAGTACTACTTCATGTCCAACTGTAACTACCAATACCCAGTCATTATTCACCTCATCTGGATGTACGGCACCATCTTCTTTGTGCTCTTCTCCAATTTCTGGTATCAATCTTACACCAAAGGCAAGCGGCTACCCCGTGTAGTTCAGCAAAATGGAGCTCCAGGTACTGCCAAAGTCAAGGCCAACTGAGAAACATGCTCTGGCAAGGTGCCCACCTAAGTGCCTCAGGACTGCACCTTGGGCAGCATTCATCATTGTCCTTCCCACCTACACCTGTGACCAGGGCTTATGTGGTCAGGACTGAGCAGGGGACAAGCCTTCCCCTCCCCACAGCTGGTACACAGGGACCACAGCTTCTGTTCCTCACCCAGTTCTCCCAGCCAGCCCCAGGGACATGGCCTCATTGCCCTCTGCCACTCCAGAGCTGGGCGCTGAAAGGGCTGGACACTTACTTCCCGCTCCCGGCCTTAAACTTGGGAGAGGAACACTCAGGGCTGGCCCCCACCAGGGTCTCGTGGCCTTTTTCCTCACACTGAAGAGGTCAGCAATAATCTGTCACTGTGGACTGAGTCACCCTCCTCTTGCCCCCCACAGGTCAGAGTGGGTGGGAGGCCTGGGAATACAGCCTGTGGAGGCTGCTCATTCACTTACGTCTTCATTAAAAGTGACAGAGGAAACCACTGAGGCTATATGTGTATGTGCGTGTGTGTAAATGGAGGAGGTGGGGTACAAAGCCTACTAGCCCTATCTACAAACAGGAAGGATGGTCAAGGCTCCCACAGGATGGATGTTTGTAGCTCTCAAACACAGGACAGGTAAAGCCACTGGGGCAGTGGTCATGCAAGGTAAAGAGAGGGATACATGACTTTATTAGAAAAATTAAAAAAAAAAAAAAAAAACCAGTAAACTAAAGTGATGAGTTAGGCCTCAACGGATGCCTTGATGGATGAGGCTGCTTTTGGCTGCACTGGCCTTCTCCCGCTCCCGCCGCCGTGCGGGGTCCAGCTCAAAGCAGCGCCACAGCCGCAGGGTCTCGTCTGCTGCTGCTGATGCCACTGTGGCTCCATCTGGACTCATGGTCAGACTTAGGACCCGGGCCGTGTGACCTGGGCATGGAGAGGGAACAAGTGAGAGCCACACGTGAATGTAGACATACTATAGCTGTCTAATTTTGAGGGCAGCCTGCCTTTTTGTTAATAACAGCTTTGTTGACATTATTAATAATTTACATACCATAAAATTTATTCTTTTACAGTGTGTAATTCATTGGTTTTCAGTATAGTCACCAAGTTGTGCAATTATCACAACTATAATTCCAGAACATTTTCATCACTCCATAAAGTCACTCATTACCCTTTCCCTCCAGCCCCTGGCAACCATTAATCTGTTTTAGTTTTCTGCATGGCCTCTTCTGAACATTTCATATAAATCATCACATAATATGTAGTCTTTTGTGTCTGGCTTCTGTTGTTCAGCACCTACCTTTGAGCTCAGCCACCTTGGCCATGGTTGGGTACTTCCAAATAACCAGCTGGTTTTGGGCAAAGCCATGGCCTGAGATGAGTTCTTTGTAGTGGGAAGACCAGAGGATGGAGCACACCTGTGGTGAGGGGCATGGTGTAGGCATGGCACAGAGTCAACGCTGCTCGAATCAGAACGCAGTCCATTCCAGCGTTGGGCACCCTGCCATGTGCTACCCACTGCTACTAAAAGCCTTTTGAGAGTTACAATCGTTATCTGTCTTACAGATGAAGAATCAAGCAGAAGAGAGCTCAGTTAGTTGCCTAAGATCTCATGCAAGTTAAGTGAGTAGGTGACAGAGCCAGGATCTGAACTCTGGCTTGAAAACCCAAATCTATAATAAAGGTGGTGGGGGAGCAGGGGGGGAATGGAAGAAGCCGCAGTTGTTGCAGGGAGACTCACCAGGCAAGGGCCTAAAATTCTAATGGATTTGGGTTATACACTGTAGGTGAGGGGGAGCTGCTGCAGGGCTTAAGGAGGACAGTAGCGTACCAGATGGCAGTGCAGAGGAAGACTGGAGGGGCTGAGAGGGCTGAGACCAGTGCACTGGGCCTCTGCTAGGAAGGATGTGACTGAGGGAAGGGAACACACGTGCATAATATTGAGGGGAAACTGGAATGTTGGTGACTAGATGAGGATGATAAAAGATTCTAGAAGGTTTTTCAAATTTCTGAGTAGTTTCTGTCCTCTCAAAGAATATAAGAGGAGGAGGAGAAGGGACACATTTTAGGGAAGCAAAGGGAAGTAACAAGTTTAATTTGGGACATATTAGGGCGGTGCCACCTACAGAACATGGGGTGGGAGATAAGCCACAGAGTGTTGGAAATATGGGTCTGGAGCTGCTGAGTGAGAGCTGACTCAGAAGTTTGGAAATCATCAGGGTATAGACTTGGTGAAGCCATTGAAGGCGACATGGTTGCCCAGTAAGACTAGAAAGAGTGAGAACATATCTGGGAGAGGCTAGAGTAGGTAAAAGACTACCTGGGAGTGGGCATCCACAGCATTCAGACACGCCCCAGAGCAGACGTTCCAGATGCGAATGTGTCGATCACTCGTGCCCCCTCCAGTTGCCAGGATACTGGACTGCCAGGGACACCAAGCTACAGCCTAGATGGGATAAAGGCGGGGTCAGCAGTTTACCAGACAAGAAGCTATAAGGGTGCCAGATTAACCCAATCCAATCCCAGCATCCCATCTCCCTGAAATATCCCCCAGGCTCTGGGTGAGGGTCTGCGGAGGCCCCAGCTCGGCCCCATTCTCACCTTGACAGCCCCCTGATGCTGTGTGAATGTCTGCAGGGGAACCCAGCCCCCCTCTCCAGGAGCACTAGGCCACACATTGACCAAGTTATCGTTGCCACCACTGGCCAAATGTCGTCCATCTGGGGCCCAGCGTAGCCCACACACTTCCTGGCTGTGACCACTCAGTGTGGCCACATGGTGTTCTGCTACCCGAACATCATGGTGGTGGATGTGGCCAGAGCGTGAGCCGCTGTGCGAAGGAAGAAAGGAATCAGATTCTGCGGCAGTGCCAAATGCCACCAGAGCTGCTTCACTTCAGAGGTGTAGTCTAGGAAGACAAGGCAAAAATCATTGCCTGTTTTTGCAACTGACTAGCAAAAATCACTGACCTGGACAGGATATAGCTATTCCAACTCAGGGAGCCCACTCGGGCAGAATGACTGGTCATGTTCCGAAGCCGCTTTTGCTGTTGCACATCCCATAACTAGAGAGAGAACCACTATGATCAGAAATTGGGCTTTAGCATTAACATCCTCTCGCTGGGCAAGCTTCCAGGGTCTGGAGAACAAAAGAGCTGCAACACAGGCACATGTCTCACCTGCACCTCAGCATTGCTGGTACCCACAGCCAGGTAGTTGCCCTCTTTGATCCAGGACACAGAAGACACATAGTCCCCAGGCTGCTCCATCTGCAGCAGCTGCAGGATGTCACCTGAGCTAGCACTCCACAAGTATACACTGTTGTCCAATGCCACAGCCAGCACATTCCCAGAGCTCCAGTCCACCAGGTTCAGGTCTGCCAGAGGAGCAAAGGGAAGAACACAAGCTTCCTTGTCTGTCTGGTCCTCAGAGCCCCTTTTCGCACCCACCCTGCAAGGAACAGGCTGTACTTACAATAGTCGTTACGGATTTCAGGAGCATCCAGGATCCGGTCTGGTAGGGAAGGAATGTAACGGCAGGTCTTCCTGCTGGAGCCAGGCGTGGCCTTCTGGCTATACAGTACTTTCAGTCTATTCTGGTAACCTATGGGAATGGAGTAAGTCTAGACACTGGGAGAACTGACACCTCCTCTGCCCCTAGCCTGGAAGGCCAGACAAGCACTTCCCTCCCCTCAGTCTTAGTTGTGAAAAGCAGACAGGCATCCCCCCTCAGCCCCCGGGGGGCGGGGGATGGGCTGACATCTCCCTCTAAAAAACATGAATTTCAGGTCTTACCCTCTGGAACTTTTTGTGGTTTTCCACTGAGCCGAAGGATCTTGGCTTCCTCCACATCAAAACCGTTCAGGTTCAAAGCCCAGGCTTTCTGATGTTCCTGACACATAGGGTGGTGGTGAGACAGGATACCATAATGCAAAGTACACAGACAGGTCCTCTAGGACACATACCTTCTTGGTGGGCGTCTGGCTGTTTTCCGAGTGGTTCTCCTTGCTCAGGAGGAAGCTGGCAACCTCCATCTGAGAAGCACTGCGATGGGGGATATAGCGGTCACCACCAGGTTTGCTGGGAGTGGTCTGAACCTTGGAGCTGGATTTGCCTGGGGTGGAAAGAGGGAAGCCAAACAGTCTCATCAGGCCCCGAGAGAAGGCACTCGTAGGCTACTCTCTCTCCCTCCGCGTGTCCCGCCGCACCCCACTCACCAGGAGTTCGGCCAGGGGTCCTGCCGGCGCTATGGGATCGATTGGCGGCCCGCATGGGTGAGGGGGCCGGCCCCCCGGTTTCCTTAGCTTTGCGCTGCCAGCGCGCAGGAGGTGCATTAGGGATGGGTGTGTCAAGCTGCAGCAGCGAGTGCAGGTCACTATCGAACACGAACTGCGCCATGGCAGCGAAGCGTCTGGAGGGGGAGGGGTCCTTGGAGTGGGTGCGGGCAAGCCCTGGAGAAAGGCGACCGTGGTCTGGGAAGGCCGGCCACACAGCCAAGGTCACCCCTGTCGCGGTCCTACTTTTGCTGGGTCCAGCCGCCTCTCACCGTCAGGCCAGACACTGTTACGGTATAGGACCGACTTCAGAAGTGCGGGACTACGCTTCTTAAAGTCTCCGCTCCGAGCATTCATTGGCTCCTTCAAAACCCAACCGTCGCAACAGTCGCCTTCTCCCATTGGCCTCTATGGCACTAGGGGCGGGTCTTCCGGGGCAAGTCAGATCTCACGAGAGTCCAGCCGTGGAGTGTGATTTGAAAGGTGAGAGACAAACTTAAGGTAGGTCCCTGAGAACAGGTTTGAAAGCCAGAGGGGAGGAGCCGGGAGCGTCTAGGGGCGGGGCTTGCGCTGCCTCCGCCTTTCCGGTTCGCTTCCATTCATTCCTTAGATTCCTCTCACCCGCCCTTCACATTTAAAAACTGCAAGCGGATTGTATTCTATTTATGATACCGAAGTGCAGAACTCCGTGGAGCGACCTAAAGCATTTGAGCCGTTTAGAGAAGGGAAAGGCAGCGGGCGGCCTGTCGACCGCCGGACAAGGGTAGGACGGGAGAAATGACTGAGAAACTTAGGAAGGCCGGAACTAGTTAGGGTGCATCTTCTGTTTGGTGCCTGTAGGAACACTGCTAGGAAAGAAGTAGTACATGTGTTTATTTTTTAAAATTGTTCTGTTTGTCGTTTTACAAACAGGGAAAATGAGGCTGAAATAGGGGTGAATTCCTTATATTCAAGAAAAAGGATCAGGATGCAGACCTGCCAATCTGAAAGATAAGGCTGGACTGCCCTGGGGAGACAGTGCGGTTTACCCTCCTAGGGCTTTCGAGGTGTCAGGAACTTTAGAGATCCACTAGTCTGATCTGCGGGGGTGCACCCTCCGCCTACTGGCAACATACCCATATTTTACAGGTAAAGAACTGGAGGCCCGGGGAAGGGATTTGCCCAAGATCACACAAATTGGTGGGAATCCAGGTCTGAAACTCATTCAACCCAGTGCTCTAATAGTGACGTGAATGAACTGTATGAAGCAGCAATAAAAATTAATGATAATGTGTACCATTTATTGGCCACTTGCTAACTACTCTGTATAAACAGTTTATATACATTATTGAGTTTAATCCTTACCCCCATAAGGCAGATACTCTATTATCCCCTTTTCTGGAAAAAGAAACTGGCTCAGAAAAAGGTTAGAAACTTGCCCAAAGGCACACAGCCAATAATAGTAGTGGAGTGAACTCTGATGACAGAGAAAAAATCTGGGGCTCTTAGGCCAAATTTAATGTTGTTATTGCCTTTGATTTTGAAGTGTTTATGTTTTCTGTTTTCATTTACCTCAGAAAACAAGGAGTTGGATGCCCTGGGTTTGTAAATGGGGAGTCCCATTTACATAGAAAACATAGTCTAGAGTCAGGCTGGTGCTAGCCTTAAATGTTAAGCTAAGGAGTTTGGACTTGATCTGCTAGGCATTGTGGAATTAGTGCGAGTTTCTGTGTAGGGATGGGCTGAACAAAATACATCTGAGGGCAGGACACGGCTAGCAGTTTTCAGCTTCTGGAGTGGGGTTAAGTGCAGAGAAAAAGGAGGATAGAGTAAATAAGAATACAACCGCAGGGAATTCATATATTTTAAAATAAAGGAATGAAAGAAGCCAGATTATTACTGACATGGACCTTGAAGTGGGAGGAATTCTGATATGATGCAAAATAGTTAAGTAGAATGATGTCAGATTTGGCCATTGAGAAATCAAGCAATCATCAGTGACCTCGGAGAGAGTGGAATCAGGAGAGTGTATGCTAGGGTTCCATTTGGAAGGTTTGTAGAAAGAAGGGTGGGGAGGATGTGGAGGCAGCAAGCACAGGCTACTTGTATGAGAAATCTGAAAGTGCCCAAGGGGCAGTGCATGGGAGCTTGAGGGAATACTAGCATCAAGACGCCTGTGTCTATTTGAAGGTGAAGGCAAGAGTCAGGGGAGGTGAAAGAGGACAGAACAAGGGAACCAGGAAGAAATGGGATAGAAACAGGGAGCTTTACCAGTCTAGGAACGAAAGATCACTTCCTCTTAGACAGAGGGAAGGAGAACAAGGCTTTTGAGATGGATAATTAGAGGCTAAGCAGCTGGTTAGATGGGGGAACTCCCACCTGAAGGACTTGAAACTAGGGAAGCAAAGGGCATGGAAGGATAAAATACAGGTGATATTCAGGGGGTGGCAAAACTCGGGATAATAATAAAAGAATATCTCAGTAAACACTAAGTAGTCACTATGTGCTTGGCATTGTGTTAACACTTTTAATCTTCACATTGGAAGAAATCAGGTTCTGAAACGTCAAAAATTTGGAGGTTAGGAGTGAGATTAATAGAAAGATCAATCTGGAGGCAACATACAGGTTGAGAGTGGAGAGATGCAAAGAGAGGCTAGAGAAGAGATATTAATCCGAGGGCTGTAGGGCAGTGGAGATGGAGAAGAGGAGATGGAATTTAGGAATTAAAAGTGATCGGACATGATGGCTCAGTGGGTGTAAAGGTGAGAGGCTCAGCAGTTTGGGTCTCAATCCCTAGGAGTAAAGTCGGAGGCTTGAACATGGCTAGGGGAAGGAATGATGGAAAATAACTATACTGGATGTCATCATTCGAACCATCCAGACCCGCTCTTCATCCTTCTCCCCCTGCCGTGTTCCTGTGAGGCCTATTCATATGACCCGTATCAATGGATTCTCTTGGGCTCTGGTTTCTGTTTGAGTTCCACCAATGGGAGGATATTAACGCCTGAATTGTGCCCTACCCCCCAAATTCATGTTGGATTCCTAAGCCCCAGTACTTCAGACTGTGACCTTATTTGGGAACAGGGTCATTACAGATGTAATTAGTTAAGATGAGGTCATTTGGGCGGGCCCTGACCCAGTATGTCTGGTTTCCTTATAAAATGGAGAAATTTAGGCACAGACACACACAGGGAGAACGCCAAGGGAAGATGAAGGCAGAGATCAGGGTGATGTTTCTACCAAGCCGAGGTCCACCAGCGATTGCCAGGAACGCCCCAGGAGCTAGGGGAGAGGCATGGAACAGATTCTCATAACACTCAGAAGGAACAACCCTGCTGACACCTTGAATTCCTAGCCTCCAGAACTGTGAGACAATAAGTTTGTGTTGTTTAAGCCACCTGGTTTGTGGTACTTTGTGACAGCAGCCCTAGCAAGCCCATATAGAGATCGGAGGATGGGAGAAGAGTGAACTTGAGCTGTTTATTCCCCTGGCTTCCTCCCCACAGGCTGTCCCCACGGGCTGGCGGTATCTCTCTGTCTAAGGCCACAGCTCCTGCCAGGTGGCCCTCTCTCACAGCCACTCTCCCCAGATCTAATAGGCACTCTCTCCCCTTATCGTCTGATGCCGAGGGATGGAACCAGCTCCCAGATGTTGTTAGCCCTGGGGTACTGCATTATTCCATGACGGTTTTCCTAAATCTTGCCTCATTTTTTTAAACATTCCCTTTATTAAACTCTCATCAATATACCCAGTTTGGTGGGCCATCTATTTCTGCCAAGACCCTGACTAATACAGTGGGTATGTTTGGAGCCAGGAAAACAAAACAAAACAAAACAAAACAAAAAAACAACCCAAAACAAAAACTTATTTGTTTGAGAATTTAAAAGGGTCTGGGGAATGCATAGCCAGAATAGCCTAAGCACATTTACTGCTGTGTATAAATAAGTGGTTTAGAGGATGAGGGACGTTGGCATGGGGTTAAGGTGGTGGTGTCCAGAATGATCATTCATTTAGAAAACATTTACTGAAGGCTTACTAGCACACACTAAGTGCTACTTTAGGTGCTGGGGGTGGGGGGTGGACAAATAAGTCAAAGCCCTTGCCCTCAATGAGCTCACAATCTAGTAGTGAGAGACAGGCATATAAACCGTTATTTACATAAGGCACCACAGGTGCTGTTGTAGAAGCCTGGGCTGGAGACAAGAACTGTGGAATGGTCAGCACAGAGTAAAGGCAATGAGGAGGGATAGGACTGGAGACTGTTAAGAGTGGATTCTTGAGGTACTGCAATAATTAAGAAGTGGAAAAGATGCCAGGATAAGAGAACAGTAAAGAATAAGTATGACCATTCAGATATATTAAACACTGTGTCCTAGGCACTCTGGTTTACTTAGATTACCTCACTTAATCCTCTTCACAATTCTCTGTAGTGTTCCATTACCCCTGTTGTATAGATGAGAAACTATGGCTCAAAGACTTTATTTACCCACAGCTAGTAAGTGGGATGACAGAAATGGAATTTCATGCTGATTACAGAGTCTATTCTCTTAAGTACTGGAGGGGCAAAGCCAGGAGAGACAGTGATGCTACAGAAACCAAGGCAGGAGAAAATTTAAAGGAGAAACAAGTAGTCACCATGACAAATGCCATAGAGAGATCAAATAAATGAAGGGTTAACAAGAATCTATTGGATCTTGCAATTAGAAAGGCTGAAGTGAACTTTGCCTCAGTAGTTTCATTAGCAAAGTGGTAGTAGAACTAATTAAAGGAGTCCAAAGAGCAAATGAGAAGTGGGGAAGTGAAGACTTCTTTTCAGGGAGTGTGGCATTAAAGAGGAGAGAGAAAGGTGGAAGTTAGAACGTAGTCAAATAAATGAGCCTTGCACGAGGAAACAGGGTCCTGGATTGATGTCAGCAGCAGTGCGGCCAGATCAGTGTTGTGAAGCCCAGCTTGGAGGCTCAACAAGGGGATTGGAAGTGAGGTCTGAGATGTATATGGTGTCAGGGTGGGCGAGGTGGGTGGAGCGGGTGGCAAGAAAGGTCTAGAGGGTTTGGATCTGTCCAGGGTACTGGGAGTGAGGGGCCTGCCAACAGGTCAGTGGTAAGTAGGAATGGTTAGCAATGTGAGTGGTGCAGTAGGACCCTGACTCAGCCATAGGTGGGCACACAGACAGGGGCACGGTCCCCAGGCAAGAGGGCTGCAATCCACGGTAGTCCACCTGGGCCTGGGAGGAACACAGGGGCAAGGGAGTCTTCTCTGAAGACTTAGGTAGAATTTCAAGGAGGCTGGGTTCCACTTCCTCACAGACATCTGAGACTGCAGCCTTGGGCTGGGAGAGATGGGAGGGGAAGGGGTCTGGATTAGCAGGTCCTGTGGGAGGAAGACCCAGATTGTATAGGAAGGAAGGTTTGGCTGGGGGTAGGACCCAGGGGGATGAAATGCTGGTGGGTAATGGCCTTGGAAAAGTTGTGTTGTGTGGGCAAGGATCCAGCTCCAGGTAGTGGTGGGTAGTAGGGAGGGGAGTGCACTCACCGGATTCAGGGCTGCAGCATCCCTAAGGTACTGGCCGAGGACTCGGTGCAGGTCTGGAAGTGAAGGCCACAGGGCATGCCTCAGGCTCCTTGAAGGGAAGGAAGGGAAGGAAGAGAAGGAGATTGAGTCATGAGAGCGAGTAGGGAGGGAGGAGGAGAACAGTGAGGTGGGGCAGTGAGGAAGGCAATGAGGTGGCTGAGCAAAGCCTGGAGGGGTAAGCGTGTAGTCAAGGTAATAACGTAAGAGCTCAGGTGCAAACCTCAAGTGGGGGAGAGAAGTTACTGGTGGGGAGGGTCAAAAAAAGGAGTAGTACAGAGTATCCTCAAAGAGTTTGCATCAGGGCCTCTGCCCTTTCTTTTCTCTCTGCCTGGAACACTCAGGTTATTCCCTCACTTCATTTAGGTCTCTGCTCAATGCCATCCTGACAGAGAGGTCTTCCCTGACTGCCCTGTCTAGGATAGTACCACTTCCCTTCCCCATCACTCTGTCTCCTGCTCTGCTTTATTTTTCTTTACAACACTTGACTTAGTGTATATTTATTGTTATTATATATATTTGTTTTTGTCTGTCTCTCCCCACTAGAATGTAGTTCCACAAGAGCCAAGAGTTTGTCTATTCGCTCTGTCCTGTACCTCCAGGGTGTAGAACAGTGTGTGGCCCATTATAGGTGCTCAAGGAATTAGCTCAATGAATGAATGAAGAGAGCAAGTGGGGCGTATTGTTAAGTTACATGGGAAGGTGAGCCATCGAGGAAGAGTATGAACTAAGCCAAGGTATGTTGGGAGAACCTCCAATTCTTTAGGTTCATATTTCCACATGGAGGGCCTTTCGCTGGACAACATTTTAGGCCTCTTCTGTGACCTCACTCATATCTCTCCAGGGCAGGAAGAGTGAGTTATCTGGTAAGTGAGGGGGCGGAGGGGCGGGGAGGAAGTGAGTACTTCTGGTTCAGCAATACCAATTCCTTCTTCTCCCCTAACTTTTTTGTTGGATCTGGCTACCTGCGTAGAGCCTGCATTCCAGTCTGCTCATATACACAAGCAGATTAAAAGGTCAGAGACAGACATGTTCAAAGAGAGATGATAGTGTAGGACCATCCAAAGAGGCTGCCTGGAGGAGTTGCCTTCTGAACTGAGTCTTCTCAAGAATCAAGAGATGTTACCAATTAAAAGGCTGAGGTGGTATGGATTCTATCTCTTCTCTTTATAATTTCCAATGACATTTCTCCTTAACCTTAGTTTTCCCATATAAATAAGTCATTCATTAATAAGGGCATGCTATTTGGCAGACATTGTGCTGAGGTTTTAAAGATGACCAACTAAGGTATGGGGAAGACATGTAAAGAAATAAATGCAGTAAAATACTACTAGTACCATGATAGAACTCTGTACAGGGATACGGAGAGAGTAGCCAAGGTGTGTGTGTGGGGGGGGGGGGGGCGGTTAGGAAAGGTTTCCCAGGAGGTGGTGAAGAAAGTTGCTTAAAGGTAAATGGGTATTAGTCATCCAGGGAGGATATTCCTGACAGAGGGGACATTACGTACAAAGGGCCTGAGAAGTAAAACCACTTGGCTTGTGGAAAAAATCACCAGCAGTTTGGCAAGGCTGATGCACGGGGTGGAAGAGGGTGGAAACGCTGGCAAGGGCCAGATTTTGCGGGGCTTTGCTCGTCATTCCAGAATCCAAACTCTATCCTGGGAAGCTAATGAAGATTGAAGGAGGTGCGCAATATTCATGTGTGCATTTCAGAAGGATTTTTCTGGTGGTTGTGTGAGGCAAATCGGAGAGAGAAGAGGCTCTGTTTCAGTGAGTAGTGTCCGTAGGGCTAGAGAAAAGGGGCCATTGTTTGAGCAAGGTTTAGGAGGTGGAATGGCCAGACCAGATCAGACTGGATAAAGAAGAGGGAGGCGCCCAAGTGTTTTGGCTCGAGTGACAGGTGGACAGTAGCTTTGTTACTGAGATGAGGAGCCAGGAGGTGGGGCAGTTTGAGGTGTTCAGTACAGTGGGTATGTTAGTGTGAAGAAGCCACCCCCAGGAAAGACGTGCAGGAAGCTGCTGAAGCCGCAGGTGTGGACTTGAAGTTGTTCAGAAAGCGGGTGTCAGCGAGAGAGCTTAGAATGCTTATTTGGAGGCCTTGGCCCCTCTCTGGCCACGATCCCGTCTCCTGCCTGACCGGGGCGGTACCTGTAGTGTGCAGGAAACTGCCACCTCAGCAGCAGCAGGCCCAGGAGAGCGCTGAGGCCTAGTACCAGGAGCAGAGCAGTCACCAAGGAGATCCAGGCTATGGGATGAAAACAGACCTCGGCTACTACTGGCCGGGGCCCCGCCCTGAGGCCCGGCCAACCCCGCCCCCAGGCTTGGCCAACCCTGCCCTGGGCCCACCCCTCGTTGACTCAGGCTCCGCGTACGTCTGCGCAGCCACAGACCAGTGCGGTTGGAGCCCTCCTCTCGCTGCACTGGTACATCTCCAAGTGCGCAGCTGCAGACTGCCTTTGCCCTGGCTGAGCCTTCACCTGTCTCGGAGGCGGTCTCTACCCTCACCGGGTCAGACCAGGCGCTCCAGGGACCTTGGTAGGTGGGGCCATGGAGCCTGGCGCGCAGCTGTAAACGGTAGCGGGAGCGCGGGCGCAGCTCCAAGATCTCTCCCTTGGCCCCTAGAGGTGGCTCCAGCACCTGCTCAGGAGGAGAAGCGAGCAGGTGGTCAGGCTGTAGGTGCGAATGAGAGGGCATCGGGTCCTCAAGAGATCAGCATCTTGTTGGACCGAAACCCTACTACTTTGAATCCCAGCACATCCCCTCTAAGAACCTCACTGACAGAAATCACACATCCGGCAGAAACTTGGAAGTTCGAATACCCAACGGAGACAGAACACTTCCCCCTGCCCACAGCCTCGCCCTGCCTGAGGCCTGCCCAGCCTGAGAAATGTGCCCTGACAGACCAACCTCATCTGCACGGAGAATTACTCATCCTGACACAAATACATACGGTACACCCTGACAGTGATGCCGGTGTACACACACTGACTGAGACACATGGACATCCAGCCAGAAGCAATGGAAATCCCAGACACAGGTATTCAGGGCCCTTTGCAAATCATATGCATTCAGCAGAGGATGCCAGAATTACACTAGGTGCTGGAAGTACAAGGACAGATTCTAAACAGAAGGCCCAAGCATTGTGTGTACTAGCAGGGAAACTATTAATCATTTAGCAAGCATTTATGATCTGTTTGTAATATGCTGAAACGTGATCTCTCTGATGTCTAATAAGGAAGATACACACAAGTAAATAATTATTCAATACAAACAATTAGTGCTATAATAATGATATAAGTAAGGCACCAGGAGCACAAAGGAGCATTTAGTGTGGCCTGAGTTGCTTGGTTGGAGGCTACAGGGTAGTTCAGTGAACTAAGAGCATGGATAGGCAGGCTGGACGGTCAAAGATGAGGCTAAGGCAGTGGCAGGAAGGATTTGAGGGCTGTTAGTAAAATAAACTCAACTTGATGAATAGGGGGAGGGGACAAGGCAAAAGGAAGAAGAGTCAAGGAGGATTCCAGGCTTGGGTCAGTGGTGGTGCAATTGTCAGAGACAGGGTACAGAAGAGAAATAGGTTTGAGGAAGAAATACTGTATGGGTCCACTTTATTAAGCTCAACAGCAGTCAAACTTAACAATGGTAATGTCGGAATAGTGGTTGCCTTGGAAGGGATGTGTGCGACTGACTATCGGGGCATGAGGAGTTTCTGGGGTGCTAGAAATAACATATTGCGATCTGGATAGTGGTTGCATGGGTGTATACACATGTACAAATTAATCAACAGCATACTCACGATTTGTGAACTTTACTGAAGATGAGCTAAGTTTTGGATGTATAGTGGTCCCTCTTTATCCACAGTCTCTCTTTCCGTGGTTTCAGTTACCCACCGTCAACCACGTTCCAAAAATATTAAATGGAAAATTTTGGAAATAAACAACTTGTAAGTTCTGAATTGCTTGCCATCTGAGTAGCATGTTGAGAGCTCATGCTGTGCTGCTTCATCCCACCCAGGACATAAATTATCCCTTTGTCCTACCCGATAGTCTCTATGTAGCTGTCTCAGTTAACAGATAAATTTTAAGGTATGGCAATGGTGTTCAAGTAACCCTTAGTCTACTTAATTATAGCCCCCAAATGCAAAAGTAGTGATGCTGGTAATTTGAATATGCCAAAGAGAAGCCATAAAGTGTGTGTATGTATGTATATATAGGAAAAAACATAGTACATAAAGTTGCAGTAATTTGCCCATGGTAGAGAAGTTCCTCTCTATGTGGTAAGTTTGGAATGGATAATGTATGGTTGTTAAAACCATGGAGTTGAAGCACTTACCTAGGGAAAGCGTACGTATTTATCTAGAGGAGAAAAGAGTCTAGGATGGGTCTGTAGGAAGCACAACAGATTAAGGAACGATGGAAAAGGAAGAGCCAGGAAAGGAGAGTGAGAATGTTTGGTCCGAGAGGTAGTACGAGAATCAGGAGAGACTGATATCCCAGTGGCAAAGGGAAGAGAAAACTTTAAATGATAAACACAGATACACAAGTCTAGACATGGATACATGGACACCCTCACCCCTGACGACAGGCATGGTGAAACTCAGGAATACCCAGTGCGGTGAGGTCTGTGGGCATTTGTTCCTTGACGTTACCTTCCAGTCCTGGTGGCCTTCTCCTGTGTATCGGAGCTGATAGCAGGTCTCTTGGGCCGCCCAGGATGATGGGTGCTGCCATTCCAAAGCCAGCTGCCCGCTGGAGACCTCCCTCCAGTGCAAGTTTGGAGTGGGGATGAGCACTACAGGGATGTCATCAGGGAATGGCATAAGCCCTCTGCGCATAAGACATCATGCCACCGGGCCCATGGGTCAGAAGTGTCAGAGTTGCCGACTGTGGACAAGGGTTCAGGTGCCGTGAGGGTGGGGGATACTGTGTGAGGGGAGCAGGGAAGAAAGTTCTTACCAGCCTGGTGGATCCAGAAAGGAGAGCCTAGGTAGCTGTGTAAAGCACCCTGGGCTGTGGTCACCTCCACAAGGATGTGAATAACGCTGTCATTTCGTGACCTGAAGTGGCAGCGGGAGAACTGGGAGGGCTGTAATCCTGGACTTTTCCCTTCCTCTTCACACTTCTCCCAGGTGGGGTCCCTAAGAATCAGCCCCGTGGAATCACTGAATCAGGCCTGCCTCAGAGACTAATCCCGATATTCCCCATCCCACAGGGGCTGTGCCCTGCATGGACATTAATCTGATTTCTCTCTTGGATGGCCCTCCAGGGCTTTCTGTCTTCATGACATAATGTTTTGCTTTGGTGTCAAGCCTCTTCCTCTTCTGGAAGGAGCTAGATGGTACGTGGAGATAGCACGGGCTACTGAGTTCAGGTGTTGGCTTGCTGGTGTATAACTCTGGGCAAATTACTTGGTTTAGCTCTGTCCCAATTTCCTCAATTGTAAAATGGGTTAATAATACCTACTTCACAGGATTGTTTCATAGGTTAAAGGACCTTCACCTTTCTGCAGAAAAACTCCTTATGTTTTAAATCTGTTCTTATACAGCAGCCCTCTTTGCCATCTCTGTATGTTATTTTACTATTAGATTATTACAACAGTCTCCTAACTGGCTTTTCTGCCTCCATTTTTGCTATTCCCTTCCATTTGTTCTCTCCACAGCTACCAGAATTTGCTTCCAAAATGATGGGCTGATATATATCACAGAATATATCACAAAGCTGTCAATTTATTTTGATCTTGACCACTGCCCCGTTAGATGCAACCACCGTTATCTCTTGCCTGGGTTAAAGTGAATTTCTAACTGGTGATCCTGCTGCTACTCTTCTCTCTTTATAACTTCACAAAGAAACATATCTTTTTAAAATGCAAATCATATCATGTCACTCTTCTGATTAAAATCCATCAATGGCTACCCATCCCACTTGGAATAAAATCGAAACTCCATACTGGGGCCTTGGGGGACTTTATGATTTAGCTCCTTCCGACCCCCTTGCTTTCATGTCCTACATTTCTCACGCCAGTTTGCCACCATTCGTCCGCATGGGCCTCCTTTCTGTGCTACAGTCATGCCAAATGCACTGCCTTGGCGCTTCACTGTGCCCCGGAGTGCTCTGACTGTACATTCTCACGTCACTTTCCTTACTGCTACTGAGGTGTTAGCTCATCTGTCACCTCCTTGGTGAGTCCTTCTCTGACCACTCAGTCTAAATGAGCAATCCCCCCCACATCCTCCTACTTAGTTTCTATCATATAGTCTTGTTTCTCACCCGCTCCTTTCCCCATGAAAATGTAAGCCCCAACAATGCTGGCACCTTTTCTGTTTTCTTTGTCACTTCATGCCCAGTGCTTGGCACAGTCACCTTTGACAATTGTTTATTAAACAAATGATCTGTGTCTCTTTCCAACCCATAAATGGCTACTTATTATTAAAGTTATTTATCATTTTATGTATTTAATACGCTTACTCACTTATTCATCAAATAATGGACACTATGCTCCCGGCGGTGTGCTAGGCCCTATGACTACATAGAGGAATAACCTTTAAGGTCTCATTTCAGCAGAAGAGGCAGAAAAACAAACAGATGGTGTTTTTCTGTGGTGCATAGGCTGGTTCAGGAGTATCAAGGAGGATGATCTTACCCATAATGGGAGGGCCAGAGAATACTTCCTGGATGAGGCAGTACTGAAACTGAGTCTTGGACTATAAATAGGATGCAAAGGGGACAGACAGGCATCCGAGGCACGTGCTTGGGCCCAGATAAGAGATACCATGCTTTGAGGGAAATTCTAAGTGGTGCAGAATGCTTTTAGCACAGAGGACCTGATGGTGAGTGACAAATGTGTGAGGGCAGACCAAGGTCCTGGATGGCCCGTGGCCTTTGTAAGGAGCTTGAACTCAATCCTGTAGTAATTATGGAGACATTTAGAATTTTAAACAGGGAATTGTCATAATCGGCTCTGTACTTTAGGAAGATCATTCTAACTGCAGTTTTTAGGCAGGGATTTGTGAGGGTGGACTAGAAGGAGAGAGATCCATCAGGACACTGTTATGGTTTTCCACGTGCCAAGTGAAGAGGCTCTGAAAATAGGGTTATGGCAATGGGGGTGGAGGGAAGTAGATGGACTCAAGGATCCCGAAGAGGTAGAAATGACAAGTGTTCTGATTGGACCTCGAGGGTGTAGAAGTGGCAGAAGTCCAAGGTGATTTCCAAGTTTCAGGCCTGAAAAGTTGAGTGGATGGTAGGATGGAGGAAATAAGAGGAGGAACAGGTTTTGAAAGAGGAAATGATAACTCCAGTTTTGCCACACTTCAATCATTCAAGGTAACTTTGTGCTATGGAAATCTATGCAGTTGGTAAAAAACAATGAGTGGCATTCTTTGTAATCAACTGCAAGACATATTTGTAAGTGAAAAAGTAGTTAAGCAAACCACACACACACACATAGGCAGTTATACTGAAAATTAACTGTCATGTATGGACATATATAAATGCATAGAAAAACTGGAAGAATAGGTTGAAACTGTGAATAATGTTTTGTTTCATTATTCATTCATTCAACAATTGTTCACAGAGCACCCATGACACCCCAGGCACTGTAACAGGGGACAGTACGTTGGTGAGCAAAGATCAGACCCTGACTTTGCCCTCCTGGATCCTGTATAGTCAAGATCAGTCTTTTCCAACTGGCATTCTGAGAGACAATGTTATCATCAATCAGACGGCCACATAAATTAAAATGTAAAATTGTAACTATGATTAAGCACTTGTTGTATGTGGTACAGCAAGGATGCGTAGTAGGGGTACTGGAAGGTCAGGGGAGGGTTCCCTGAGGAGGCGACATTGAGTACAGATCTGAAGGATGAGTAGAAGTTGAGCGTAGACAAAAGAGCTGGGTAAACAGCATGTGCAAAGACCCGGAGGCAGGAGGGAATATGACAGATAAGAGGGAACCAAGGAAGACTGGTACTGGGGCACAGAGAGTGAAAGGCAGCACAGTAAACATGAGGCTGAGTCTTTTAGAACTTTTTTAGGCCATACGGTAGGGTTCTTTATCCTAAGATCAACGGGAAGCTATTGAAGATTTTTAAGCAGGCAGTGTTACGTTAAGTTTTTTATTCTTAAAAGATCACTTCAGCTCCTGTAGAGAATAATTTAGAGGATTCAGGAGGTGATCAGCTGATAAGTATTCTCAGTCCCCCAAATTTGAGATTATGATGTACCAGATAATGGCCGTGGTGGAAAGAAAATGGACAGATTCTAGAAATATTTAACAGGTAAGATCAACAAAGCTTGGTTATAGATCGGATGTGGGCGGGGGGTAAGAAATTGGTGAGGTGTTTGATGGAAATTCTTGGAGACCAGGCAAAGTTCTGATGGGATTTGAAAGACAGTGGAAAGCTGGCAAAGTCTGGGTTTAATAAAGATCACTCTGTCAGCGGCATGGGGGACCAATTGGAGGTGGACGAGAACGTAGGCTGTGGCAGCGGTCCAGGTGACATGATTAACGCTGAACTAAACCAAGGTCTTACCAGTGGGAATAGAGAGGTTGAGAAGATAAAACACCCATTGGTGGAGGAGAGCAGGGAGGTCACTTGGTTTGGGGACTGGGAGGGGAGTGAAGAGGACCAAGAATGATCTCTCCCTTCTTCCTGCAGGATTGGGCCTCTCTCCCATGACATCAAGCTCAATCAGCAGTTCATCTCTCACCTGTCACTGGGACAGCACCATGGCCTGCTATGATAGAAGAAGCCTTGGGAGCTAGCATGGTCCTGTTGCTGCCACTGACAGGTGACATTCTTCAAGTCCAGGGTAAAGCATTGCAGTCCAATTTCCACTGAATCAGAGAAGGAGTCCCATCAGGGCCCACATGCTCCTACTCTATAGGGTACCCAGATCATCTTTACCCATATAACACAGAACGTTTACTCTTGTTCTTTGTTTTTCTCCCTGAACATAGTTCACTTTGTCCAGTGGCAAGTGTGAGGTCATCGGGGAAGACCCTGGTGATCATAGCTTCCATGTCCAGCCCAGGCCTCCCTAGAGATTTTTTTTATTTCCTCTTCATCTCCCCATTCCTTTATTGTCTCACCTGCATCTCCAGGTAGGTCCACGGTTGCAGGGAGAGACCAGGGTCCCCAGGAGCCATGGAGAGAGACCCCATCAGGTTGGCTGCGCAGCTGGAGCCAGTAGGACTTCCCAGGCTGGAGCCCTGAGATAAGGCAGCTTCCACTCATCACCGTCAGAGATGGAGCCTTGAGAGAAGAATCCCAGCCTCAGAATCTAGGTCTGCCTCTCAGCCAAGATACCCTCCATCTCTTACATTTGAAGCCCCACAGCATGCCTGTGGAGAGATGCTCAGTTCCTTACTGGACAGAGGTGCGCACAGGTTGGGGACCAGGTCACTGGGTTTTGGGTGTGTTCAGGGGTTTTTAGGGAAATCCCCATTAATTGGAGGCCCAAAGCTCTCAAACTCATTGGTGTGAATGACCCAAAGTGGGAAATCTCTTACTAGACACAGTTCTTGAGAACTAATCAGAGTTTGTACTAACTCCCCAAGGACCAAAGTGTCTGGAATCCCTAAAATACCGCCTGCCTTTTCCTGTGGCAAAGTTAGGGGTAGGAGATAGAAAGTGGAGTTGAAGAAGGCCAGGATACTTCTCTGATTGGGGAGGTCTGCTCTGGTCCATACTGTTGGGGTGTCATGGGCTGCACACACACAGGCTGGTCCAGAGCTGGGGCTGGGTTTGGCCCACGCAGCGCTGGGCAGCAGGTTTCTGTGGACAGCAACTGCACGACTGTGGGACCAGTGGAGTTCCTGGGATCCTTGGGGCCATAGCGGAGTTCATGCCTCAGGAAATCGCTGATTTCGGGAGCTGGGGCCTTCCAGCTGATCTGAAGTTCCCCTGGTTGGCTCCCGCTCATGATCTTGATGATATTGGGGGGAGCTGGTAGGCCTGAGGGCAAGACAGGGCACATTGTGGATTGTAGAGAGGGGTGAGTGAGGCCGGATTGGCTCTCTTGGAGGGCAGGGCAGGACAGAGAGGCCCCTTATCCTGTTTTCCTTTTCTCATGAGAACAGTGACCTCATTCCTGGTTAGTTAGACGCAAGAGCAAGGATCTGTTTTCATTAAGAGCATGGATCTCCATATCCTGTCACCTAGCACAGTGCCTGGGCCCATGGTGAGTATCCTGTAACTGTCAAACGAGTGTGTGAGCCAGTAGGTTAACGACGGGAGGACCAGGGAGTCTCCGCTGTGAAACGAAGTCCAGCTGTAGATGCCATGGCTGGGAAGACTGAGAAGGGCATCTTGAGGTGTCTCTGGGGGGCCTAGTAATGGAGGATATTGTGTTGTCCTGAAAGAGCCCCGACCAGGCTGACTCTGCGATCTGGCCTGGGGGCAGCAAGTGGAGGGGTCAGGGTGACGGGAGGATGGCCCTTACCCACGCTGTCCACGAAGAGCACCCGCTGGGTCAGATTCTGGTTCAGAAACATGTTCTTCACCCAGAGGTGCAGTGGGAAGAAGAGACGAACTTCATCCTGGGCTGGAAACTGGCACACATATCGAGTTCCAAAGGGGGGCACACTCTGGGAACTCAGGGGGCAGGCCCGGGGCTCCTCCCTGTGGGCATAGGAAAAGTCCATCCTACCTACCTGGCCACTGTCAGCACCCAGGCTGGGCCCAATCCCTACTTTTATTTCCATTACTGCCTTTTTCTTCCTAGTGCTTGGGATGGGTGGGATGAGGGGTTCCATAGGGGCTCAAGCTAGATCTAGCCAGAGCACATCGGTTCAAGTAAGTGGCTACTTAGGACATGTACTTGAAGAAATTCTCTTACAGAGACAAAAGCAGGGAAGCTACTGAAGCGAGGATCTGCTGAGGTAAGGACAGGACAGACACTGGGGAGTGGGCACAGCCCAGCACGTACCCTGGGTAGGCATACAGCAGCTGGTATGTTCCACTGGGCGCTGCCTCTTCCTCATCCCAGAAGCAAGTGAGGTCCTCAAATGTTCGAGAAAAACAGTTCAGGGGCTTTGAGTCCGAGGCCAGCAAGGAGGCATCTGGGGAACAGCCGGTGAGTTGGGCTCTGGGTCCTTCCAGGCATGTTTATGGGAAAGAGTGGGGGACAAGTGGGAGCCTCCTAACTTGCACCCCTCCCAAGGCTCCCTCTTCCTGGCTATAGGTGATCTCCACCCTCCACACACCTCACCTTGGCTGGTGACTTGTGCCAGGTTTTGGGGGGCCTGGAGGAGGCAAGAGGTGACCACCAAGAGAGCCCAGGAGGGCATCTTCTCCTGCACTGTGTGCCTGCCTTAGCCCATCCTCCCTTCAGGAAGCTGGGCCCCAGTCCCCTCCCGGGCCAGCCCCTCAGGTTCCTGTCAGATACAGCCCCACGTCCTGTCCCTGTCCCTGCCCCGTGGGGCCCATGCAGACCACACTGGGGCCAGGGGCCAGGGAAGGGGAGTGGGGCAGGATGGTAGGAGGAATTTGAAAGAGAGGATACAGGCCTTTGGGTGGGAGGGAGATGGGGGTTATAGTTCTGACTGTGTACCCGTAGGAGACTAAGCCGCCATGTGTCTACACTTGCTGTTGCAGAAGGGGGTATTATCGACAAGAATAGTAACAGTTACCAAGCACTCGTGCTGCCACTTTTCAAGTGCTTTGTATCTATTGACTCAGCTGATGGTCACAATAGTCTATTACTCTGGTTAGAGAGACGAGGAAACCGAGATGCAGAGAAGTTAAAGATTTGCCCCAGATCACATACCTCCTCAGAGGTAAAGCTCAGGAACCCAAGTGCTCAGCGACCATGTGATGCTCCCGAGAAGTGCAATCTGCCAAGGCATGGCCGTCTGCCTCACAAGCATGACAGAACAGTGGCTGTTTCCACTTCAGTAGGTTCTCCCTGGAGCTGGACATGCCCCTTCCATCGAGGGCAGCTCCACGGCTCATCCTTGGCTACTCAAAGTGTGGTTGGTAGACCAGCAGCAAAAGAATTACCTGGGAGCTTGTTAGAAATGCAGAATGTTCGGCCCTACCCCAGATGGACCAAAATAGAATCTGCATTTTACCAAAGTACCCAGATGATGTGGATGCATGTTAAAGTTGGAGAAGTGCTGGTCTTCGGTGCTTTCATCTGACTGGCTCAAAATCATGGGATAGTTGGTGTCAGCTCCTCTGCTGCTGCTCATCTTCACATTAGCAGCAGAAGAGGGCTCCTTGCCTGAAGCCCAGGCCTCCTCCTGGGAGTGCTGTAGCTGTGGCTGGCTCTTATGCCTACTCTCAGGAGCTTTGACTCTTGCAGGGCATAGGGGGGTGCATGTCACACCAACTCCCACATTTAGCCCTTCTGACCTCAGCTGGAGCTCCCATCGTTGGCTCTATAGACTTCAGTATCCTCAATATCACCTTTCTCTCTCCCTCCTGAATTGATGTTACTAACACAGAGAATTATGCGGAGGGGAGAGAGAAGGGGGGAATGGAGTTCCATCAGCCTTCCTGTGAAGTCTTAGTTTCTCTGGCACCATTTCTCTGTCAGAGGTCCCTCAGCCAGGTTTGTCCTGATTCCTGTCCAGCTCTCAGGTTCAAGGACCAGCTTCCTTTGCCCAGTGGGGATGACTCTGTGTGCTTCTTCAGCCCCCAGCCAAGGCCACCCAACCTCTGTCAGGTCAAGTGAAAGGGGAAACAGAGCTTTAATGTCCATATAGGCCCATTGCTTTGAGGCTCTGTACGTGCTGATGACCGTAAAATTAATGTCTCCAACTCCCCTCCAGGCTCTAGATTTGGATGGCCAGCTGCCTTCTTGGCATCTCCACTTGTATGTCCAATGGGCATCTAATTCTTATGATGGCCAGAATAAACCTCTGGATTCTGCTTCCCACCCCTAAACCTGTTTTATTTCCTCTAGTCTTATCCACATCTGTAAATGGTACCACTATCTGCTCAGCTGATCAAACCAAAATCTCAATAGTCTTTGATTTCTATTTTTCTCTTATCTTGTATTCTATCAGATATCTTTTTTTTCTTTAGTACCCAGATATCTTTTTTAGAGGTTTTTAAAATTAATTAATTAATTAATTAATTTTTAGAGAGAGGAGAAGGCAGGGAGAGAGGGATGTGCGAGAGAAACATCCATCTTTTGCCTCCCCTACTGGGGACCTGGCCCACAACTCAGGCATGTGCCCTGACTGGGAATTGAACCATCAACTTTTGTTTTGCAGGCCAGTGCTCAATCCACTGAGCCATGCCAGCCAGGGCAAGATATCTTTTTAACATGTACTCTGAATCTGAACACTTCTTACCACCTCTGCTCCTACCAGCCCAGCCCAAGTCTGGGGCGCTGCAATAGCTCCCCCAACTGCCTCCACTCATACCCCCTTCAGTCCACCCTCCACGTAATGCAGTGATATGTTTGAACTGCAAAGCATATTTCTTTGCTCCCCTGATAAATTCCTCTAGTGATTTCCTACTGCACTTAGAATGACATCCAAACACCTCCTAATGGCACACAAGGTCCTGCCTGACCTGGCGCCTGCCTGCATAAATCTCATCTCCTACCTCTGTCTTCTTCACTCTGGATCAGACACAATAACCTCATTGTGTCTCTCATCCTAATCCTTATCATACTGGACCTTTCTGCAACATTTGATATTCTTCTCCTTCTTTGGGTTCTACAATGTGTCACATCCTCCTGGTTCCTCCTACTCCTGTAACAGTCCCCCTGCCCCCAGTTTCTTTCTTTGCTCTTTCTCTTAAATGTTGCTGTTCCCCAGGCGTTCTTGCTTTGCCCTTTATACTGCCTGAGTGATCTCGGCTTCAATTTCATCTATATGGCAGTAACTTCATCACTCTCTTGAAATAAAAGTCTAAAGTGACTTAGCCATCTCTATTTGTTGTTCCATAGGCACTTCAACTCACCAAGTCCCAAAAAGAACTATTACTAACTCTACTGTGCCCTTTCGGATCTTCTATGTTCGCATCTCACTGTAGCCTGCCGGGGCATTTAAGCCTGAAACCTGATGGTTATCCTCAACTCTTCATTCTTCCTCCACCCCTGCATCCAAGCATCCAAGTCTTAGAAGGCCTGTGACTTAGGGGTGCAGGGCCCACAACACAAGAGGCTTGTCTGTGACTGTCAGAGAGTTGAGATGAAGACTTTCTGCTCCTGCATGGAGGAGGTCCAGCTGCCAGTTCTTGTTATTTTCCCATTTTTCTCTGATCCCACACAGCTGGAAAGAGGTGCCTTCCCCCAGTTCTTTCCTTCTTTGGAATATCAAGCAGGACCTGGAATAGGCCTAGGGAGACCACTTAGGTCTGTCTACTCTTTGGACAAAGAGCCCAGTAGGCTTCTAAGGTGCAGCCTGAATTAGCAGGTCTAGGCTTTTCTGTTGGCACAGAAGGTCTAAGTCCTGGCTTATTAAAGCCCCTCTCTGGTCTCTTTGCAGCCACTGCTGAGAGAACCCGAGGGGCTGCTGGACGAGGACTGGCTCAGACAGAACGTGGAGTGCTGTTAAACTACTCTCTCCAGGGCCAGGGGCAGGGGAAGTCTTGTTCTGTAGCATTTGCAGGTTTTTGTGATGTGAACCATGGCCAATTTCAAGCTACTAACATGATGATACTGAACATGATTTGGAAGGGGATCGGCTCTCCTAAGCCCGTGCTTGTGCCTTTGCCTGCTGTCTTGCCATTTTCCCCGATTTCCAACACCTGCGTTTCTATGCAGTGTTAAAGTCCAAGACACGTGTCTACAGGCACTTGGAGTCTCCGTCCCCGCATCTCTTCCCCAGCATCGTCAAACTGCTCTCCAGAACGATTGTTCCACGTGCACCTCCAGCAGTGTGTGAGAGCACTGCGCTCCCCCACACCTTTATCAAGGTTGTGTTACGTTCGCCATTCCCATAGTTAACGGATGGTATGTCCTTACCCAGTGCTTTTTCTGCAGCTTGAATTGGCTTTTATTTCCCTGCTTAAAATCTTCATGGGTCTGCATGAACCTTTGGGCCAGGACTCCTGAGGCCAGATAGAACACAGCCCTTTGACCTTTCACCTTCCAGTTCTAGGTGTCTCCCTCAGAACGACTCCAGCCCAACCTCCCTCCTGCCACAGCACCTTGTTTCCTTGCTCCCCCAGGCACAGTGCCCTCCCACCTCTTAGCCTGCTGGAACTTTCTTTGTGATTCAAGATCTGTCCCCAAGTCACTACTTCTTGGGGAGTCTTTTCTTATCTTCCAACTATATGTAATGTGAGAAAAGGCTAACTTAAAAAGAGAAATGCAATTTCACGTCCCTTTCAGAGGCCTCGGTAGGTCTTTTGTGGTCAGAAACAACTTGGTGAGCCTGTGGGCATGACCTTGATAGGAAGGTGTTGGAGAGTAGAATAGGAAATTCACGTTCCCTGCTAACTCCTGAGAGAAAGGAGGAGGGCTAGTAAGTAACAGTGGCAACCTGAGGAGAAGAAAGCTTCACCAGAGAGAAATTCCAATGGAAGGACTGTTGGAGGAAAATTTTATTTTATTTTTAGATTTCATTTATTTATTTTTAGAGAGAAGGGAAGGGAGGGAGGAAGAAAGGGAGAGAAACGTTGATATGAGAGTGTTCACATGCCTCCAAACGGAGACTGGCCTGCAACCCAAGCATGTACCCAGACTGGGAATTAAATCGGCGACTTTTTGGTTTGTAGGCCAGTGCTCAATCCACTGAGCCACACCAGCCAGGGTTGTTGGAGGAAAATTTTAGAACAGTGATGCCTAATACTCTGTTTTAAGTTTACACCCTACTCTGTGGATGCTTAGCTTCTTTATAGCACCCTAGACACTCAGTGAAAGCATCCTATACACAAAACCTGATATTCATGGTGGTAGGGGAACAGAGGGAGAAATACCTTTTCTGACCCCTGTGGAGTTGAGAGAGGATGGAAGCCATGGAAAGCGAGCACCCCAGCGATCAAGAATTGAGCAAGAGCAGGGATGCAGACTGAAGGTAATTGCGCAGGTGTAAAGCCTGGCAGAGTCCTAGTAAAATCAGAGGAGGGTGCGGGCTTCCCTGAGAAAGCAGAACAGGGACTGAGCTGTTCTAATGGCATATAAATGGAAAAGGTTACACCGAAGGGCTGCCTTGAGGACATTTGGGTTGCAAACGTACAACGTGTTCTTCCTCTGAGTCCCCCCAAAATTTTGTGCCTGTGTTGGGTTACTTTTATACATAAGGAGACATGCTATGCCTCCACCTTAGCTACACAAAATGTGAACCCTGAGAAGTGGGGACCCACCCATCCTGGGGTAAAAGTTGGGTAGGAGTGGGCCTGCCTCTTCCTCCCTGATTCCCTGTTCTACCATTATCCTACCAGTGACCATTAATGAACATGTGCCCTTTTCCTTACTTTATAGAAGAGAAAGTGGAGGCTGAGATGGATTAAATGAGTTGTCCAAAGTCATTATTGAGGAGCAGAGCTGAGGTTTGAATTCAGGTCTGTTTGACTTCAAAGTCTGTTGTTTAGCCACAGCGTAGGCACCCCTGACTAGGGCCTCTGGTTCCTCCATTTTACTCATTGATTTAACGTTATGAGCTGGGCACAGGGCCTGGTGTGCATCTCTCCCACGGTATGAAGCTGAGTTTAAAATAGGCACCAAGAGGGAATTTAAGTAAATGGGAAAAGGACCAGTAGGTGCTTAGCAGTGACCCCAAGCCAGAGAGCTGCTGTCCTGGTTCCTGAGCTGCTTTTGCTGAGCTGCCAGGCTTTCTCTGACCCCTGAATCCATGTTTCTTGCTGACAAACAGGAGGACCAGCCTACAAAGGCCAGGCTCTGGTTGGCCTGCTCCACCCCGGGACAGGGACAGGGGTGAGATAAGAGGATGCACAGCCCATAGGAGGGGCCTGAGCTGCCCAGAGGGCCATGCAGGAAATCACTCCTTCCTTGGGGGCTGAGAGGGAATGACTCGGCTGGGTGGTTAGGAGTTCCGTTTTTGTGGCCAGGACCAGCTGCAGTGGGGCCCCTTGGACAGCGAGCTCAGGTTCGCCTTCCCCAGCAGCCTGCATAATGGGGCTTTGAGAGATGTATCCTGAGCTTCCCTCTTCTCTATTCCATCATTTCTCTGGATACCACTTTGTGCTGCCAGACTGGTCTCTTGCTCCAACCTCTGCCCAGCCAGGACCATCACCAGTGAGAAGATAGCTGTAGAGAGAAGCAGTGAGAACTGAAACTAGACAGGTGTGGGGCAGGTGAGGCTGAGTATTTAGGTGCTCTGTACCTGCAGTTTGCTGCCTTGTTTGTAGTGAGGCTCTGGGTGCAATGGGCCACAGTGGAAATGTGGGCATCTTCTGTTGGGAGAGGGTGCCCCTTGGGTCCTGTCCTTAGCCCAGGACCTGGCATGAGATCTGTGTTTTTGTGTTGAATTTGGAAGTTGTATTATACCCCAATCTGGCCCCTTTTCACTGTCCCAGAGAAGCAACATAGCATTGTGCCTAAGAGAGAGACTCTGAAGTCAGAATATCTAGGTTGAATCCCAGCCCTGCCATTTACTAATTGTCAGATTTTGGCTAAGTTACTTAACCTCTCTGAGTTTGTTTTACCTTCTGTGAAATGAGGACAATGATAGTACCTACCTAATACGTTGTTTGAGATTGAAGGAATTAATACATGCTAAGTGCTTGGAACAGTGCCTGGCATTTAAGTGCCATTTAAGTATTAGCTGTTTTTGTTTTTTTAGTGACTGGCATCTCCATCAACCCAGTTATCAAAACAGAAGCTTGGCAGTAATCCTAGACACTACCCTTTCTTTCCACTTCCTTATTTGAGCCATGTCCATTTTTTTTTACCCGTGTATTTCTTCCAGTGTGCCGCCACACCATTACTTCTCACCTGCACAACTAGAATGGTCTGTCACTGATGTCCTTGCCTTCACTCTGTCTTTCTTTAGTAGCTTTACTGAGATATAATTCACATATCATACGATTCACCCATTGACAGTGTACAATTCAGTGGTTTTTAATATATTCACAGATATATACAACCACAGCCAATTTTAGACTTTTTTATCACCTCAGAAAGAAATCCAGCCCTGCTCAGTGTGGTTTAGTGGGTTGAGCATCATACCACAAACCGAAGGGTCACCAGTTCGATTCCCACTCAGGGCACATGCTTGAGTTGTAGGCAGGGTCCTGGGTTGGGGGCGTGTGAGAGGCAACTGATCAATGTTTCTCTGGCACATCAATGTTTCTCTCCTTCTCTTTCTCCCTCCCTTCCCCTCTCTCTAAAAGTAAATAAGAAAAATCTTAAAAAAAAGAAATCTATATTGTTTAGCTCTGTTCCCCTATCCCTGCCCCTCCCCCCATCTTCCTCCCAGCCCTAAAGCAGCAGATTTGCCTGTTCTGGACATTTCATATCAATTATATACAAATACAATATGTGGTCATTCATTACTAGCTTCTTTCACTTAACATGGTATTCTCAAGGTTCAGGCATGTTATAGTGTGTATCAGTACTTCATTACCTTTTAATGGCTGAAGAACACTCCATTGTGTGGATATACCACATTTTGTTCATCCTTTCATCAGTTGATAGGCATTTGGGTTATTTCCACTTTTATCTATTACTAATTAATTTATTTCATTATGAATAATGCTTCTGTAAACATTTATGTACAAGTTATTAAAAAGATTTTATTTATTTATTTTTAGAGAGAAGGGAAGGGAAGAAGAAAGAGAGGGAGGGAAACATCAATGTGTGGTTGCCTCTTGCACGGCCCCTGCTGGGGATCTGGTCCACAACCCAGGCATATGCCCTGACTGGGAATCGAACCAATGACCCTTTGGTTTGCAGGCCAGGGCTCAGTCCACTGAGCCACACCAGCCAGGGCTGTATAAGTGTTTTTGTGTGTGTGTGGACACATGTGCAATTGCTGGATCTAATAGGAACTTTGTGTTTGAGGAACTGCCAGACTGTTTTCCAAACAGGTTGCACAATTTTGCATTCCCACCAGCAGCATGTGAGGGTTCTGATTATTCATTGCCAACATTTGTTATTATCTGACTTTTTGATAATAGCCATTTTAGTGGGTGTGAATTTGTTATTTCCTTATGGTTTTGATTTGCATTTCCCTGATGACTAATCATGATGAACATCTTCTCATGTACTTGTTGGACATTTGTACATCTTCTTTGGAGAAAGATTTATTCAGATACTTTGCTCATTTAAAAAATTGCACTATTTATCTCTTTATTATTGAGTTGTAAGACTCCTTTATGTATTCTAGATACTAGTCCCTTATCAGTTACATGATTTGCAAATATTTTCTCCCATTCTGTGGATTGTCTTTTCACCTTATTGATAGTATCCTTTGATGCACAGTTTTCAGTTTTGATGAAGTCTAGTTTACCTATTTTTTTATTTTGATACTTGTACTTTAGTGTCATATATAAGAATCCATTACCAAATCTGAAGCAATGAAAATTTACCCCTATATTTTCTTTTGAGGGTTTTATAGTTTGGGCTCTTACATTTAGGTCTTTGTCCCATTTCGAGGTAATTTTGTATAGTGTTTGGGTAGAGGTCTAATTTCATTCTTCTGCATGGGGCTATTCAGTTGTTCCAGCATCATTTGTTGGTGACTGGTCTTTTCCCATTAAATGGCCTTGGCACCTTTATCGAAAATCAGTTGACTATAGACACAAGGGTTTCCTTCTGTACTTTCAATTCTATCCTGTTGATTTATATATCTGTCCTTATGCCAGTACCGCACTATCTTGATTTTTGTTGCTTTGTAGTTAGTTTTGAAATTGGGAAGTGTGAGTCCACAAACTTTGTTTTTCTTTTGCAAGATTGTTTTGGATATTCTGGGTCCTTTCCAATTCCATATGGATTTTAGAATCAGCTTGTCAACATCTATAAAAAACACAGCTAAGATGCTGCCAGGAACTTTATTGAATCTGTAGATCATTTTATACTAAGTCTTTCCTTAATAAACATGAAATACTTTTCCATTTATTTAGATCTGCTTTAATTTCTTTCAGTGTTTTGTCGTTTTCAGAGTATAACTTTTGCACTTTTTGTTCAATTTATTCCTAAGGATTTTATTCTTTTTAATGCTCTTTTAAGTGAAGCTGTTTTCTTATTTTCATTTTCAAATTGTTTATTGCAAGTATCTAGAAGAAAACTGCTTTTTGTATATTGATCGTGTGTCCCACAACTTTGCCAAACTTTTATTAGTTGCAATAATTTTCTAGTGGATTCCTTAGGATTTTGTATATGTACAGTCACATTGTTTGCAAATAGAGGTAGTTTTTTTTTCTTCCTTTCCAGTCCGAATGCTGCTCATTTCTTTTTCTTGCCCAAGTACCCTGGCTAGAACCTCCAGTACAATGTTGAATAGAAGTGGGGAGAGAAGATATCCTTGTGTTATTTTTAATCTTAGGGAGAAAGGATTCAGTCTTTCACTATTGAGTATGATGTTAGCTGTGGGATTTTGCAAATGCCCTGTATCAGGTAAATGAAGTTTCTTTCTATTCCTAGTTTTTTTTTTTTTTTTAATTATGAAAAAGTGCTGGATTCTGTCAGGTGCTTTTTTTGTGTGTGTGTCTATTGAGATGATTACGTGGTTTTTGTTTTTTTTTATACCATTGCTATGATGTGTCACATTAATTGATTTTTTGGATGTTCAACTATCTTTGTGCTTCTGGGATAAATCATACCTTGTTAGGATATATAATTCTTTTTATATGTTGCTAGATTCTGTTTGCTAGGATTTCCATGAGAGTTTTTGCATCCATATGCATGAGATATATGGGTCTGCAATTTTCTGGCCTGTCCTTGTCTGCTCCAGGTACCAGAGCAGTGCTGGCCTCTCAGAATGGATCGAGAACTACTCTCTCCTAGTCTAATTTTTTGGAAGTGTTTGTGAAGAATTTATGTTTGTTCTTATTTAAATGTTTGGCTTCACCAGTGGGTAGTTTTCTAAAATTACAATTTAATCTCTTGTTGTAAAGATTCAGATTGCCTATTTTTTCTTTTGTTAGTTTTGGTAGTTCTTTCTTTCTAGGACTTTGTTTCATCTCAGGTATCTAATTTATGGGCACACCCCTGACCTTCACTCTTGCTCCTCTGTAATGATCTATTCTCCACACAGTACCAGAGTGACTATTTCAAAAAACGCATATCTGACCATGATACACACCCGCTTCCAGCTCTTCCATAGCTGCTCTCTGTTCTTAGGATAAAGATCTGTGTCCTCAATGCTGCCTCTAAGGTCCAACACTGAGGGGCCCCTGTCTCCTCTCTGGGTTTGTTATCCTCACGGAGCTATGTCCTCCCTTTGCTGCAGCCACATGGGACTCTTTGCAGCTTCTGAACATACCACCTGTCCCAGGTGCTGTTTCCTCTGCTGGGATCCTTTCCTTTGGTGAGCCCCCACTTCTTCATGGCCCAGATGAAAATGTCACTTTCTCTTGCAAAGCTTTCACGCTCCATCTCCTTTCTAGGTGTTACCCAGGTCCTCTCCCTCTCTTATAGCATCTTCTCTTATTTTTGTTTGTTTGTTTATATATCTATTTATATTGGTCCCCATCAGGGACAACTTTCTAATCCCCACATCCTGGACCTGGCAATATCCCTGAAGTGGATCTGAAATGGAATTTCATTTTAGCAAATCCCATCTCCCTCACCCCGCATAGCCTCCCCTTTACTCCAGTTAATGTCTTCCTCATGAATTCAGCTCCATGCATCAGCCATTCAGGTTTCTTCGGAACGCCGATTCTGACAACCCCTACCCCCATCCCATCCAACTCCCTGCATTGTATGTTACCTGCTGACACTGAGCACTGTGCACCAGGCCCAGTGCTGTGGAAATGTGCCTGTGTGATCTCGTTTAGTGCCAACAACAGCGAGGTAGCTATCACTAACCCCATGCTTCAGAGAGGTTAAGTGACTTGACCAAGGTCACACAGGAAGTAAGTGGATAGCAAGGATGTAGGCATGGGTCTGTGTGATTCCAGAATCTGTGCTCTTAAATAAAGGCCATGCAATGTTATGTATTCTTTGATTTCATCTAATTCACTGAAAAAAATGTGTGAAGCAAGACAAGTGTTGTTTCCTAAGGACCTGTGGGAGAGGACAGCAGTGACAAACCAAAAGGATAGGCAAGCCTAAAGGCCACACAGCACAGAGGGGGACGTGGGACTAGCTTTCAGGACAAGGAGCACCTCCCAGCACACTAGGAGACCCTGAGGAAGGCAAAGGAATCCTCCTGTGGCTGGCTAAAGATGGGAGTAAACTCTGCCTTCCTCTTTTGGGGTCCCCAAACTGGGCTACCAAGCCAGGAAAGGGTACCTAGAGACATAAAGAAAAGTGGGAGCTTCAGACAGGCCAGAATCTGTCTGGTTCTTAGGTGTCAGTCTGAACTGAGGCTGGGCTACTGCTGATTCTGGCATGGACTGTGTGGACAGAGCAGAGAATGCTAGGCTGGCAGCTACCTGGAGGTACAGGGAGCCATGTGGGTGATGGGGCTGCAGAGTAGCAAAGAGACGAGGGGGAAAATTGGGCTTTTCATGTGACAAAGATATAGCGGTGGTGTAGGTGTAGAATGGTTCTTCCAGAACACCTCCCACTATGGAGAGGCAGCCCCAACAGAGGGCTCGGGTCTACACCACTAACTAGGAACAGCATTCCTTTTCCTTGGCAAGCCCAGTTTCTCTGTCTTTGGTTCACCTCTTCCCTGAGATTGGCCAGCATTAAAAAGTAGACATTGGATGGAGCTTCTCAGAGCATTTATTTTTTTCTGATTATGAGGCCAGGAGTGGGGAGGAGCGGAACAGGGCATGTTAGTGGTATGAGTGCTGGCTTGGGTGGAGGAGCCAGAGGAGAAGCAGGGGGTGAGTGTGGGGAGTAGAAGAGGAGCACCTATGTGGAGCAGCTGAACTAGAAGGAAGGTTGTGAAAGTAGCTGGAAGAGTAACTGCAGGGGGCAGGGAAGCAACATCAAAGGATGAGGACCCAATTGCCCTAAGCCCACCCTATCCCTGGATCCCCTATTTTCTTCCTTAAGTTAAAAAAAAAAAATCCTTGAGGCAGCCCAGGTCAGAGGCTACAAGGATCAGAAGTCACAGGTTGGAGAGTGGCTGGCTCTGTCCAGCAGAGCCATTTGTGCCTGGACAGCAGCTCAGGCCTCCTCAGCTGTAGCGTCGATGCCCGCGTAAGTGAAGTTCTCAAACAGCGACATGTTCACATAGGCCTGGGGAGCAAAGCAAGCTTCAGTGGGGGCCAGGGACAGGGCAGCTCTGGCCTGGAGGTCCTTGACTTCCATGTGGTTGGGTGTTTGAAGACACACAGGTTTGTTCTGGAGACTCAAGATGGCCCCATGGTCAAGGGCGGCCCTCATGAGCCCAGAACAGCAAGGGCATTAGACCACAGTTGAAGGCTCAAGTGAGAGACCCTTGACACAGTTGTTAGATAGGACTTTTTCATGCACTCATCCAATGAATTGTTTGCTCATTCATTCATTCACTTATTCCTTTATTTATGAAGCTATTTTTGATGATTTACCCATTTATATAGCTATTGATTATTCCTTAATTCTTAAGATACTTTACTAATTCCTATAGCTATTTTGTCATTAATTAATTCATATGAAGAACTCTTTGTATTTACAAATGTATTACATTTATTTTGATATATTTATTTATAGTTATTTGATAATTCATTTATTCACATGGTTATTGGATTTAATTATTTTATTATGTTTATTCATGTGACTATATCATATGAATATATCATCTATCTACTAATTGTATTCATTCATTCATTCATTCATTCATTCATTTACCATAGCATCCATCCACCCACCCACCCATCCATTCATCCATCCTTCCATTTCTTTAGTTGATCACTCATGCATTGCACTCTGGTTCTGTGACAGGTGAGGAGAGGTATCCCAGATGAGGCAAGCAGTCTGGGACCTGGGACCTGGAGAGGGATTTGCTGCTGGGCTAGCATAGCCTTGGAAAAGTTTAGAAGGGCCTAATGTTCAACTTATTGAGAGCTGGAAAGGGGGGCCTGGCCTGGCTGTGTTGGCAACTCATGAGGGGGACAGGGATCTGGAGGGTGATGCTGGCTCCCATGTGATGGAAGTCCTGTGAGCCTGGGCTTAACTAGTCCTCATCAACCCCAGTCTCCTCACCTTCCTGGCTTCCAGCATTCGGCCCAGCTGCAGTGCAATCTGGGCAAAGGGAGGTCGCTCGTAGGGACGGTCCCGCCAGCACTGACGCATCAGTTCGTACCTGCAGATGGGGCATTGCTGAGATGAGGGGTCAGGGCCAACTGGGGTGATGGGGTCACAGGGCTCAAGGCTGAGGCGACTCACACTTCATCATCGCAGTTCCGAGGCTGCTCCATGCGGTAGCCCTGAGGCAGCTTCTCATAGAGCTCAGCACAGGTCATGCCACAGTAGGGCGTGCCCCCTGCAGGAGGAGATGAAGCTCCCTCAGCCCTGGGCCCCAGAGGGGGTAAGGTGGGGGCACCCCGGGGCATGGGGGGGTCAGGGACTCACCGAGGCTCACTATCTCCCAGAGGAGGACCCCAAAAGACCAGCTGAAATGAGGAGGATGCACTTAGTTACCTTTAGGTCCCAGAGCCAGCATTTTGGTGCCTGTCTACCCCTATCTGCCACCCATCCCAGCCCCTGCACACGTCTATTCTGTATGTATCTGGCATTGGCCAGCTGTTGCCTCTGCTCTGTTGAAACGCCTTCATGGCCTCTCCCAGGCTCCACGTAATCATGGCTAACATTTTTACTTCACATTTGCTATGGGCCAGGCACTGATCATTTAATGTATGGGTTAATGCATTTAACCCTCACATCAACCCTGTGATATAGGTCACTATCCCCATTTTATAGATCTTGCCCAAGGTCACACAACTAGTAAGTAGTGGAACTGGGATTCAAACCCTGGCAATCTGACTCCAAAGCCCTTGCTCTTAACTGCCTTTTATAGTTTAAAAACCTCCATGCATGTGAGAGTCAGGTAAGACTAGGATGGGAGTTCTAGCGGGGGGCGGGATAGAGGGGGTTTGGGAGCAGAAACAGGAAGTAGGCAAGTGATGATGAGAGTGGTGGTTGGCATGGTGGACAGTGACCAGGGCAGGCCAGGCCTTGGGGCAAATAAGCAGAGCCAAGGCTGGAGGGCTAGGCAGGCTAGGTTCCCCAGAGAGGGGGAGGGGTGTGCCAAGATGGTTGTTGCAGGGGGTGGGGGGCGGGAGCGCAGAGGAGTCTTGGCGGCCATGTTCTGGTTAGGTCCTCGTGTGGGCATGACCCTGCCCTTTGGAGAGGAAGGTAAGAGCATTCCTGAGTGGTCTCTCCCCACCACTGGGCATTATCCACCAGCATCCCCAAACCTCTCTAAGGTGTCCCCCAGTCTCTTAGACAAACACTGTCCTAAAATACCCCTACCCCAGTCCTACCCCTGAAATGCCTTCTAAGACAAAACTTCCTTCCAGCTAGCTCCACTACTTTCCCACTAAGATGCTGGGCATCACCAAGGTATACCCAAGATACACCAGCATCATACCTGTACCACACCAGAAACACATCCTGGGACGTTCAAATCATGCCTTGGACTACCTGAGGCATGTCTGAGATGTATCCAGGTTATGTCTGTGTGCATCCTTGGGAGGCTAAGCCCTCCTACCCCTTCCTGCCCCCACACTTACACATCACTCTTGGTGGTATAGACACTGTAGTTCAGGGACTCAATGGCCATCCAGCGCACAGGGAGACGCCCCTGGGAAAGAGTGGGCTTGAGGGTTGGGTGAAGAGGAAGGGCCTGTTTAGAGGGCTCTGGGGAGCAGGGCCAGGCCTGGAACCTGAGCAGAGGACTGAGACTTACCATTGTCTTCTTCACATAAACCTCCTCCCCGCGAGAAAGGCCAAAGTCAGCAATCTTGGAGGCCAGGTTCTCTCCAACCAGCACATTTCGGGCAGCCAGGTCCCTGTGGATGAACTGCAGGCACAGTCAGAAGTCAGGGAAGACTGGGGATGAGTGAGTCCAGGACTCCTGAGTCAGTGATAGGGCTGACCCCATGGCCAGTTTTCATGGCCACCCTCAAAGCCCTTAGTAGCACCTTCTTCTTTCTACCCACCCAGGCCTCCTGGATCAGCGACTCCTGCCTCAGAAAAACCACAGCACCGGCTGCTGTCCTCCCTACCTTTCTGTGCTATGGCCATGGCCAAGCTCAGCTGTATCCTCCTTCCTGGGGCAATGGTGGGTTTTGCCCTAGTGACCTCATTGTACCTCCTGCTCTTTGCATGCTCCCTCTCTCCCTTAATTGATGAGAGTGGGAAGGCCCTTCTCTTGCCCAAAGTGACCCTTTCCCTTGAGTTTCAATCTTCTCCACTTGACCCTCCACCATCCTCAGAGACCTTATTCATCAAGCTCTCCCTCTGCCCTGCGCCCCCTCTGCTTTCAGAGATACTCAGAACTTTACAACCTTTAAAATGCCTTCCCTCAGTCTCCTGCTCCCCTACTCCTGCTGTCCCTCTCTCCTTTCATTCAGGCAGGGTATCCTGGGACTTGGACTCTAGCTCCACTCTCTGCTCCACCGTTACCTTCTTTTAGTGGGCTTCACTCCCTCCCTCACCATTAGCGTCACCACCTGTGGGGTGACAGTTTCCAGATTGTTGTCTCTATCCTCTCTCTTGAGCTCTAGGCTGGTATTTCCAACTGCTAATTCAATGGCTCCATCAAGATGTTCCTTGGATGCTTCAAATGCAAGAATGCCTTCACACCTGCTTCTCATCCTGTGCTCTCACCCACTCACCCAGACCAGCACCTCAGGATCGTGTCCATCTCTTGACTTCTCAATCCCACATCCAATGAGAGCCTGCTGGTTTTATCTCCTGAGGTAGGCCCAGTGGCCTCCCCTCTTCCCTCTAGCATACCCTCCCTCCCTGCACTCACACACTCACACACACCTGCTTCTCACTCAGGTACTGCATGCCATTGGCAGCATCACTGGCAAAACGCAGCAGCTGCCGGGAGCTGAGGGTGGAGGCTGTTCCATGCTCTCGGGCAAAAGCTGGGTCTGTTTCCAGGACCCGGCTTTTCCGCAGAAAATCTAGCAGGTTCCCATAGGGGGCATATTCAATAGCGATATACAAGTAACCTGGGAGGTGGGGAGATACATGGTTACATGGTGGTAATTTACATACAGGTAACTCGGTGGCGGCAGTTACCCAATGGTAGTAGACAGGGTGCTGGAATCATGAAGGAGAATGAAGGGTGATGTTTAGGTAACCTGAAGCTCCCAGAGAGCTACTGATGTGGAGGAGGTGATGGCCAATGATGGGGGTTTCGGAGAAGGGGAAGGTGATGAATTGGGGACTTACCACGGTTCTCACAGGCTCCTAAGAGGTTAATGATATTGGGGTGATGCCCCAATTTGCACAGAACTTCCAGTTCTCCTGCAAAGTCACGATGGTCATTTTCAGAGGCATATTCTGTGGAAAGAATCCAGTGTCACTTTTGCCAGAAATAATTCTGGAGAAAAGGCATGGGCTGGTAAGGGCTGAGGTCATTTGCTGGAGGGGACCAGGTGGGGCCTAGGATCTGTGGGACAAAGGAGAGGGTCAGGGCTGGGGTCAAGGGTCACTCTCAGCAGACCTTTCAGCATCTTGATGGCTGCGTTCATCTTGAGCCCGTCCTTCTTGATCATGGCCCGGATGACCTGGCCAAAGTTCCCCTCCCCGATGAGGTCCTCAAAGGTGATGTCCTCCCACTCCAACACTGGGTAATTCAGAGGCTCGGGCTGTGGTTTTGGCCGCCGGGTCAGTGTTAACGTGCCTGAGCTGAACTGCAGGATGGTCTCCTCACCCTTCACAGAATGGGACAAGTGGACAGAGAGTCCACACGAGACATGGGGTCAGCAAGAGGCACAGACAGGCAGAGTGGTCAGACAAATGGAGACCCAGACAGAGGGCATCCTGGTGGTCAGCCAGGGACACACACAGAGACAGAGGGCACATTTTGAGGTTGAGTCATAGGAGCTAGAGCCATGGGTGGGCCACTGGGTGGACGGATGTCCGTGGAGAGAGGCTGTAGCCTGGGGGTCAGGTGTGTGGGTTGCAGGAAGAACAAGGAATGGGTGCAGTTGCTGGAAGCCACAGTCTGAGTCAATGGGAGGATGACATTTCTAACATCTAAAACAGAAAGGAATTGGAATGAATTGTGATGGGAAGCAGTGAGCTGACCCCCCAAATGACCTTTTTTTGTCACTAGGGACGCTCTGGAGAGGATTCCAGTCTTGAGCCTCGGGCTAGGGTTCATTTGTTCATTTACTGAGCACCTACTGCATGCTAAGCTCTGAGCTGCTGAGAGCCAGGGGAGGGTCTTTCTTCTGTACAGTAGCAGAAGCAGGGATCACCACTGTCCACCCACCTGGCATCCACTCATAGCTCTAAAACCACCTTGGGGCCTAAAGATAGAAAGACCATAACAAAGAGGAACATCCTCTCCCCACCAGCTGAGAAGGAGCTGGGCCACCTGGGCAGGGCTGATGGCAGGAAAAGGAAAGAGTAGAACAGGAGGACAAGGTTACTGTCAATACGGTGGGGCTCCCTAAGTGAGCCGAAGCTCAGCTTGATGGGGGAGGGGTGGGGACCTGGGTCACATTGATTTGCATGAGACATGGATGGCACAAGGCATGCACTAACATGCACACACATGCCGTAGTGATGGTACCATATGCAGGTGCATCCAGGCAGAGGTCCACATGGACATGTGTAGAGGTACACAGGCATATACATGAGGGTGCTCACAGGGATATACCTGTGCATGTGCACAGGGCACACACTTCTGTGCACAACTGCATGCAGGCACACGTAGCAGGGGTATAGCTTGATATATGTTAGCATAATATATATGTTAAAGGCTGCTTTCCCACCTCCCTTCCCCAACATTGGGGCCTATGGCACTCCCCCACCATGGCAGCAGCAGCAGCTTTCAGTGTGCACTGACCGCAGAGGGAGGGCCCACGCAGCCTGAACAAAGAAGCCAATTGAATCTCCGAAGGGAGCTTTTAAAGGCATGGCAAAGACAATAGCTTTGGACACTAGGCTTTCTATCACAAGGATCAGCTCTTGAGAGAGAAGAGGGTCTTTTTTTGAAATGCCAGAGCTGTAAATATCAAGAGACCCAGGCACAGAGGACCAAGGGCTGAGTCCAGGTCATAAGTTGCAACCATGGCAAAGATCTCAGAGGAGACAGGGCCAGGGGGTGGGAGAGAAGGGAGGAGGTGAGCAATGGGAGGTGATAAGATGAGATGACACTGGGTGCTGAAAGATGGGCCAACACCCTACCTTCACCCCTAAGGACCACAGAAGGACAGAAAATTCAGACAGGTTTGCAGGGAAGCCAGGAAGAGTGAGGCTTGTCTCCTTTCTCAAGGAGCAATGGGTGAGGCTGCAGGCCTAGCACAGCTCTAGGGTGGCAGCAACAGCTGTGGAAGGTGTTGTAGTCAAGGGTCTGAGGGTCGTAGATATGTTGTCCTCCACAGGGTACAGAGAAGCACCCAGAGTCCTTGAGTCTCCCCAAGGAAGCTCTGGGATTTGCAAGGATGGAGGATGGGATGAGCAGCTTACTGAATGAGCAGCCCATTGGCAGGAAGCCACAGAAGGGCTGAGGCCTGCAGCCACAGCTGTATGCAGCTGGAAGCTGGCCCCAAGTTGGGGAGGGCCTTCCAGGACAGAGGCCAGACATGCATGCTCGTACACACAAACACACTCAAGTGTACGAGTACTTGTCTGCACAGAGGTAGAAACATATATACATGAGGTCTTCATGCATGTGCCCCAGGGCTGGGACAGGTAGGTGACTGACCGATCCTGACTGGTAGGTGAAGGTGCGTCTGTGGTGCAAGCAGGTTCTGCGGATGCACACCAGGGTTAGGAGGGCGGCTAGGATGGTGAGGCAGGTGGCAGACATGGAGCCCACCACAGCCAGGATCAGCTGTTGATCTAGGCCCTCTTTAGCTGCCCGGATCTCTTGAACTGGGCCCTCGCTCTGCAACCCTGGACACAATAAGATGGGCAAATCATGGGGACACCGGGGTCAGGAAACCCAGAGGCCACCATGGGTCACACAGAGGGATAGGTCAGAGATCCCAGTACCAGGGAGGGATCAGGGATGTCTGGCCTAGGGCCAATGGGTGATTGGAGTGACATGATTTTCCCAGCATGAGAATAGCAGGTCATAAGATGGGGAGGGCCAGCATCCCAGTACCAGGACTCATGGCACTTATTTGGGAGGGGCTTTTGGATGCCCTAGCTCCAAGACAGGGGATCACGTGAAGGGAGGGATTCCTGAGACTGACCCCAGGGCCCAGGAGTCCCCTTGGGCCCGTCCCTCTCACCGTTGCCCAGGGTGGACTCTTCCACCGTATTGCTCCAGTCACCGGGACCCTGGACACTGGCCCGCACACGGAAGAGGTAGCGTGTGCTGGCATTGAGGCCCCGGACAGTGGTGCTTGTCTCCTCCGGCCTGTCCACGTCTATCCACAGTGGGTCTCCTGAGCCCCCAGCCACCTGCACCTCCACGATGTACTTGGATATAGGCCCGGATGGAGACTCTGGGCGCTGCCACATCAGCTGGATCTCAGAATCTGAGAGGGCCTGAGCATGGACGTGTTGGGGGGCTGGGGGCCCTGCAGAGATGGGGATGGAAGGGCAGGGCTCAGACAGGACCGAGTTATGGAGCTCTGGGGTCAGACAGATCATCTGCTCTAGTGGTGTCCCCGCCGAAGACCCCAGAATGGGAGCTACCCCACCAACCTCCTCCTTTCCTCTTGGGCTGAATTCCTTCCTGTCCCTATGGTCTCCTTCACCCTTGAGCTTCTGCTTCCCCATATTCTCCTTAGATCCCAAGTCTTCCTGGTGTTCCAGGTCCTCCCAGTATCCTAGGTCCTCCCCATGTCCCCCAGTGCCCTGCATTCCCTCTGTCCCATGTCCTCCCTGTGTCATGTCTGCCTGATGTCCTAGGTCCTCCCATGCCCATGTTTTCCAGGTGTCATGGGTTTCTTCACATCCATCCAGTCTCCTGTAACTTCCCATGCCCTTCTGGGTCTCATGTGTCCCTTGTGTCCCCTGTCCTCCCCTCATTCTGAGCCCACTTCCCTTCTTGAGCATACCGCTGAGGGGTAGAAGCACACGTGTGGGGGGCGAGGCTGGGCCCAGGAGGGTACAGTGGTAGAGCCGCACATCCAGCTGGTAGTGGACACCAGGCGTGAGTCCAGTCAGGAGGGCAGTGCGGGCCTGGGGGGACGAGACGTTCTCCCGCCGCTCTTGTCCCCGTGCCCCGTCCCATAGGCGCAGCAGGAAACCATCGCCCACCAGTGGCCCAGGCGTCGAGGGTAAGGACCAGCTCACTCGCAACCGGTCGGGGCCCTCCACGTGCCAGCCCTCCAGCCATGGCTGCAAGGAGGGCTCTGGGGCCAGAGGTCAGGGGTCAGAACTGTCCAATGGGTCCTTGGGGCTAGACCGGACAGTGATCCCCAGGGGACTGAGTGGGACAACCTCCAGTGGGAAACGCAGGGGCCCGTGGGATGGACAAGGCTTGATAACCCCTGAGTGTGCAGAACAATAAGCCCTGGGGGACAGGAAGGGATGACGCTTGGTGTCTCACCAGGACAATCTGTGGTCATGAGGGTGGGAGGCCCCCAGGCCCCTTCCCCGCCTTCCCCGGGTCTGCTCAGCTGCACACGGACATTGTATCCTGTCCTCGACCTCAGGTTCATTAACGTCACATTCTCACTGGGGTCCACTGGGGTGGGTGCAACAGCATGCATTGTCCAGTCTTTCCAACAGTCACCCTGCTCCCTTCAGCCCTCTGTTCCCCTTATACCGCTCTCCCTCCCCCTCCTGCTCCCCTTCTCCCCTCATTATTGTCCAACACCCTGTCCCGCCCAGCTCTCCCCACTCACCCACAATGGCAGACCAGGCCATGGTGCTGTCCTGGGGCCGATAGTGCAGGCGGACAGAGGCAATGGGTCCGTCCCCAGAGTAGGAGACCAGTGGGGACACCACAAGCTGGCGGCTCTGCTTGGCCAGGAGCCTTGGAGCGGTCAGGGGCACCGGGGGCACTGCTGGGACACTCAGAGTCAGGCATGGCCCAGAAAGTTCACCCAGTCCTCAGAAGCACCAGAGGACTTGGAGTTCTGGTCAAAAAAGACACCTTGGGTCTCAGTTTGGATCTGGACTGGGAAGACCAACTTCAGCAGATGACCAGAGTGGCCGTGGCCCCAGGAGGACAGGGTTCCGGCCCCTGGGCAGTGTGGGGCACGGGGTCTGGCGTTACGGTACATGTTTCAATGTATCATCTGATTTACTCTTCACAGCAGCCCTAATCCAGTAAGTGCCGGCATCTTCCTTTTACAGAGAAAAAAACCCACGAGGGGCTAAGAAACTGGCTTAACGTAATGAAGCTAAGAATTTGTAGAGTGAAGACTAGAACCCAGGTTGTCTGGATCCAAAGCCTGGGGAGAATGAGAGGAGAAAGGCTGGAGGTGGAGCCCTGGGGCCATGCTACTATTCCCTGGGCGGGGGTAAAGGGGACCCATGAGGTGGCAGGGGGTGTGTGTGGCCGAGGCTTATGGTGCTGGAGAAGATGAAGGGACACCTGGACCGGGCGGGCATGCTCTGTTCTGAGCAGTCCTGGGCACTGGCAGCTCCCTCCTCATTTCGCCTCTGGGAAGTTGAGCAGGACACCCTCCCTGGTGCTGAGTGCCCTGTGATGTGGTCAGTGGAGGGAACCCGCACCCCAGTGGCAGAGTTCAAGGCCACTGTGTGTGTCTGTGGGACATGGAGAGGACAAGCATGGCCAGGCAGGAGGCTGGGTAAGGCTAGAGAATATCCCATTTCCAGGGCACGGGATGTTCTTTCCAGACAGGGCTGAGCGGTGCTCCCACCTCAACACTGCCCAGCCCAGGCCTCTGTTTGGCCACATGCCTTCTTCTTTGCCTGGTGCTGGGCTGTGACCCAAGATGCCCTTGCCCTTCCTACTATGATGCCCCATCTGAGCAGCATCGGCTAGTGCCCATACTGCCTATCATCCATCCACCATGGATATCACTGACCTTTGACATTGACCTTGAATCGCCGGCTGTCTTGACCACCAGACGTGGACACACGGCATTCCCAGAGCCCACTGTCCCCAAGAGCCAAATGTGGTACCTCGAACTCAGCTGTAGTCCTATCTGGCTCTACAATGGCCTTGGTAGACTAAGAGAGACAAAGAAAAAGACAAACCGAAGACAACGTACATCCATGTGGCAGGTACATGTCTGTCTAGACTGACAAAGGGGCAGCAGCCAGGAGGCAGCCCATCCACAATTAGCTCGACCCCGTTTGAGCCATGCTCAGGCCAGTGGGTAGAGCTTGCAGAAAGCCCTGAGGGGTCAGAGGTTTGAGGAACCAACTGTGAAGCTGGTGGTGGGGGGCCCCGGGCTGGGCTCACGGGGCTGACCAGGAGGACAGTGCCATCTGGCTTGCGGAGCTCCACGCTACCCCGCACTGGGAAGGGGTTCCCTGAAGCTGCACAGTTGATCCGGGGCCTTGTCCCCAAGTTGAACTCCAGTTCCGAGGCCACATCTAGGATCTGGGGGATCCGGTCTGGGGAGAGAAATGACACTCATCCTGGAGCCATCACGAGGGCCAACATGTGACCACCAAAGTGCCCTTGTCTTGTCATGCGCCTCAGTGGGGGCACTGCCATCTGCCCAGTCGCTGAAGCTAAAAAGCCAGCAGAGTCCTGTGCAAGTCCTCTGAGGCCCTGGTGCCTCACATCTGACCTGCTTCAGAGTCTGCCTCCTGTACCCCTCCTCTCCTGAGATTCTTTCATGCCCAAATCAGGGCCCTCACAGGACTCAGCCTGGTGGCCAGAGCACCAGTTCAGGCCTCATCCATATCTGGGCTCCCATTCCACTCCACCCAGCAGCTGGGGTCCTTTCTCAAACACAGACCTGACCACCTCGTGCCTCTTCAACAATTCCTCCCTTCCCCTCTCATACTAAATGCAAACCAGTTGGCCTGCCATTCGAAGTCCCCAAGATGTGACTTCTTCTGACCACTCCCCAGCTCCCCTACTCCTCTGTCTTGGTACCCAGGCCTTTTGCCCAGGCTCTTTCCCCAGCCATCTTCTCTCTTGTCCTTCATATACCACCTCAGGTCTTGCTTCTTCCTAGGAGCCCTCTCTGACCACCTCAGCCCAGTCCTCTGGGCTACCACCCACCCAGGGCTGCTGCCCATCTTATATGGATGGTGCAGGCTGGGTGGTGAGAACTCCTTCCGGACCATGGGCTCCCTGAGGGCAGGACTTAGAGTGTCAACAGAGATATGTCTAGTGAAGGTTGGCTCGTCTCGAAGGACCTGAGACCCCTGTGTTCATACCTGACTTCTCACAGTGCACTCCATGCCACCCGGAGGGGCACACACAGCCACTGAAGCGGTCACAGGTGCCACCATTCTGACACTGGCACTGGAGGCTGCAATCAGCCCCAAAATGACCAGGTGCACAGGCTGGGAACAGAAGGGGTGTGGTTAGAGGGGCCAAGGTCAGGGGGAAACAAAGGTGCAGCTGGGGCCTGGGTAATGACGGGCTGGGTGGAGAGGGCACCGGGTAGGTGAGCAGGGGACTAGGGAAGGCTTGGCATGCAAGTCAGGGCCAGAGTCAAGGGCAAGCTTGTGGCCAGCTGTCTGGGTCAGGGACCACAGAGGGTGGGTGAGTGCATACCTTCCTGGCACTGGCTGCCTCTCCAGCCAGATCCACAAGAACAGCCATAGGGATCTGGGAGGCAGAAGGTGAGGCCCCGGCAGCCTGATGGACTTGGGCACTGCTCCTGGCATCTCTGCCCAAAATGGCCCTCTCTGCAGGCTGGAAAGGGGACATGTGGGGCAGGAGCCTCAGCTGGGTCCCAGGGTCTGGGATCTACTTGGCACTCTCATCCTTCGAGCTCCGTCCTGTGGTTCAAGGGTCTTCCCCATCCAGGCCTCCTCTCTTGCCTAGGTCCTAGCTCCCCCTGCTCCTTACCCTGCTCACAGCGGGTACCAGTGAATCCAGGGGGGCACACACACTGGCCGTCCTGGTCATGGCAGACACCTCCATGCAGGCAGCCTGGGCATTCCTTGGTACAGCCTGGTCCCCAGCGTCCTGCCCCACAGCCTGGAGGAATGTGCTTTCAGCAGGTGACCTTCGCTCACCTGACCATGGCTGCTGAGGAATGGGGCAGCCCTGGGGACCCACAGGAAGTAGCCATAGGGCTCCCAACCTCCCACACCACCCACCACCTCTGCTTTCTGTCCCTTACTCCGCACGATGAGCCGAAAGAAGGCGCTGCCCAGGGGGCTGGCTTCCAGGTAGGTGGCACTGTAGATGCCGCTCATTAGTGGCTGCGCGTTTGGGAGCTGCAGCAGGAACCACTCATCCTGGGCCTCGTGCCAGTCCAGGGTGTAGAAGTAGGATCCTGGGGACACAAGTGGGTCAGGGGCCTCAGCACTATGTGAGAGCCGATGTCTCCTCTCTCTGCTCACCTACAGGGCATCATGGGCATCATGCCCTGTGATCCCGCCTGGGGGAAGGCACCAGTGAGCATTTGTCCCCAAGCTGGAAAGCTGGAAGCATCCTCTCTCCGTACTCCACCAGCCAGTCAGTAAATCACAGGCCCTGCTTAGTCTGTCTCCTCTCTTTTCCTAAAGTGCCCTCTTCTCTCTCAGCCCCCTGCCACCTGCCACCCTGGTCCCCACTTCCCATAGCCTCCTAAGTAGTGGGTCCCTCTGCTGCCAGGCTCCCGCTTTCCCATCTGCCTCTACTCAGCAGCCAGTGTGCTTTTTCCTGCAACAGGCTCCTCTGCAGCTCCCCGCTTAACCTCTTCAGTAGTTCTCCACTGCCCTCAGGACCCCATCCAACTCCCTGGCATAGCCCTCTAGCCCCACACCTCTCCACAACCTGCCTGGCTCCTACCGCTCCTGAATTCCTGAACTGCTGGTTTCTCTTCCTGCCTTTGCTCTCCCTCCTTTGTCTGGCTAATTCCCATTCCTCCTCCCGGGCTCAGTTCAGGTGTCATCTACTCGGGTTTCTCCCGGGGAGCATCTCCCTCCAGGACCTGCAGACCCTAATATTAGATGAGTGTCCCTGTCCCTGTCTGCACCCCAGCCCCACCCCTGGCCTCTTTGCTCAGGACTGAATAGAGACTCTAGGGAGTGCAGGTGTGCCTGGCTATCCACATCAGTTCAGAGGGCTTGGAGCTCAAGAGGCAAATCCGTTGACCCAAGGGAAGAGTCTTTCTACCTCAAGAGCCCAAGGTCCCAAAAGGCACCCAAACGGCCATGGGCCTGAGGGTGGAGGGCGGAATCTTTGTGGCCACCGAGAACAAACAGCAGGTGGCTGAGCTCCCCAGGTCTGGCCAGCCCCCAGCGTACATCTGGACAGATCTCCAGAGATGTTAGCCTTTCCCTGCTGGTGCTCGGACTTGGTTGCTGAGTTCTGTTCTTGGTAACTGTTCTGTTCTTCCCCAAGGGGACTGCTGCTCCCCGACACGTGGGCTCTGCGCCTGAGAGCTCCCAAGTGAGAGTCAAAGGTGAGGGTTTAACAGAGTGCTAATTTGGGGGTGACAGGGAAGGAGGTTGGTGACCATGTTGCTGCTGGTCCTCTGGGAGCAGCGGGAGGACAGCTCCGAGCTAGAGGTGGATGCAGGTGCTTCCACGTACGGGTCCAGGACAGAGGGCGCCCTGGAGGTTGGCCAGCGGGTAACAGGTGTATGGGAGTGAGGGGGTGCTGAGGGCCATGGCGGTGCTGGAGTGTCAGATCTAGGGGTTTTCCTGCCCACCCAGCTCAAATGCTCCCCTCACCGTTGCTCTTCCAGATCACATCTGTCTTCTTCTCCTTGAGCACACGCGCAGCAAGCACAGCTGTGTCGCCTTTGTTCACCGTGTGTGTGACTTTGTCGGGGAGCAGCTGGGCTGAGGGATGGACAGAGTGTGGGGTCAGAGGTCAAGGGCAGCCCCTCTTCTCCCTCCTGACAGCCACTCACCTCCCGGGCTGTTGTGTACGTAGAGGATGCTGGTGCGTCGTGCCCCGGAGCCACCCACACAGGAGAAGACGCCCACCAGGTCGGCAGGCTTCGAAAAGCCCCGCAGCGTGATCCTCTGGGAGCCGTTGCGGACCAGCTGTGGTGCGGGCCGGGGCAGGGGTGTGCGCACGATGCGGTCGTCCTTCTCCAGCAGCAGGGCCAGGCCCCAGGCGTCCGAGCCCCTGCCAGCGCCGGCCTCCCCGGACACGCAGGTCAGGTAGAACCGGTGTGGCTCCGTGCGGCGCAGGTCAGCCAGCAGCGTCAGGTCGACCACCGCGCCTGGGAAGGAGCAGCCGTCCTCCAATATACCTTCCTTCCTCCCCATCCCCCTTTTTCCCACCTTCAGGCTCTGCACTTGAGCAGGCATTTCCGTCCCATCCTTTCCTGCCCCTTCCCCAGTGCACTGACCCCTTTCCCTCCAGCCTCTTCTACTAAAAGAGCTGAAACAAAAACAAAGCCCCTCCTCCTGCCAGATGGCTTCCCTTTGCAGCCCAGCTTTGGAAAGAATGATCTATGCTCCCTCTCCATTTCCTTTTTATTCCCTGTCGGTCCCCTTCTTCCAACCTGTGTCTCAAACTGCTCTGCCAAGGAGAGCAGCTCTGCCTGCCCCCACCAGGAGGGTGCAGGCTGGAGGAGAATAGAATGCCTTGGAGGGGCTCCCGGGCACCAAATCTAGACCTGTTTGTTGTGGTGGAATTTAAGGCTGGAAAGGTTGGCTTCTGCAGCCAGGTGGTTGTGGGGCAGAAGGGAAGAGAGCTGTGGGCCTAGCGCAAAGCCAGAGACAGACAGGGCAGTCTGGGGCAGGCGTGGGGCCTTGCAGAGACACAAGGTGGGCCTCGGGACTTTGCCTTCCATAGAACTCCCGGCCTTGCTGGAAGACAGACACGGCCACACCTGTCCCACGCAGAGTGCCTTGTGGGGAAGCACAGAGGATGGGTGCCTGTCCCGTTAGGGCTGCCCCAGGGGTGGAAAAGATGCCTTCTGGGAGGTGAAGACTCCCCGAAGGGCCTTAAAGCTGAGCAGGAGGGTATATTGGGTTGGCCAAAAAATCCGTTTAGGTTTTTTCTGTAAAATAAACTATACATTTTTTATTTTCACCAATAAGTTTATTAATTTGGATATTTTAAGTATGTTGGCTATCTCCCACTATGGCTTCTAGAGGGTAGAGGCCAGGGGTGCTGCTATGCATCTTCCAATGCATAAGGCAGCCCCACAGCAGAGAATTTTTTGGACAAAATGTCAAATGACCAAGAAACTTCACAAACCACTTCTGACATGTTCGATCGGTCACAGCACCTTCTCCATCCACTACACAATTTTTTCTTTTTTGCATTTCAGTGCATTTTTACCTTTCTTGAAATAATAAAGCATAATATGCCCAAAATGTTGTGTATTTTCTTCCATCTTCAATATTAAAATGGCCACACAAAAATTCACCAATTTTGATGTTTTTTTAATGCACGCTGATATGACAGCTGCCACAAATACAATCTAACAGATTTGTTTCAAATGAAGTTAAAGACAACTAAGCACGACTAGAGCCATCACATGGAAAAAAACAAACAAACTTTTTGAAGAGAATAGGGAGAGGGAGAAGTCAGTGGGAGGAAAGGGCATCCTAGGCAGAGGGTACAGCCTGAGTAAAGACATGGAATGAAAAATACCATGGTGTGGACAGGACCACGTTTAAATTTAGTGTGTCTGGGGCGCACGATGTAAGGCAGACTGAGCAGAGAGACCAGGCAGAGCTGGAGCCCAGGCCTCATTTTTGAGCCCTGGGAGACTCCTCAGCCATGTGACCCCACACCCTTCTGAGCTTCTCCTTCCTTGTCCCCTGCCTGTTAACTGACAAGTAATTAGTGTAAATGCCTCTTAGCTTACCAACTAATATTCTTCAAAAGTCTACCAGAGGAAATGATGGTATACCCCATGGGAGTACCTGGTTTCCAAGGGACCCTCACACCCCTCAGTGACGTCAGTGTCTTTCCATTTACAGAGGAGGGATGATTATTCTACAGGCTTCCTTGAGCAAACTCATCCACTCCTTTGGCTTTAATATCACCTCTGAGTCAATAACCCTGGGACAGCCTCTCCACCTGGGCCGCTTGTCCATCTGCTTTCCCCCCAAACCTGCCTCTCTGCAGTGCTCCCTGACTCAGCGGATGGCACCAGCCACCTGAGACACAAACTTCGGAGTCATCTCATGCTCCTACTATCATAATAATTCGTGTTTATTGGAGGTCAGTTGTACACCAGGCACTTATGTTCTCTTATGTTGTCATCCTAACTGTCTGGGGAGGTGGGTGTTATTACCCAGATTTTACAGCCAGGGAAGGAAGGCTAGAGAGGTACTTGCCCAAGGTCATGTAATTAGCAGTAACCGGCAGAGCCAGGGTGTCTGACTCTAAAGTCCAAACCTTTAAGCATGAGACTGGCTGTCCTAATCAGTCACAAAATTTTGCAAATCCTATTTCCTCCAAGCCTCTTCACTTTTTGTCCCCATCTCCAAGCTTGCCTTTGCCTTGCCCTCACCTTTACTCACCTGGACCATGCCAATAGCCACGCCCCTTCTTTCTGAACTCATCCACCAAAGTGACCCATCTAAGACCTTCTGACTCTCTAGCCTACAATTTCCCAAGGCTCCCTATTGCCCTCAGGATAAAGTGCATGCTCTTGAACCCCGTGCTGCTCACACATTGCTCCTCCTGCTGTGTTCGCTTCAGGAACCTTCTCTCCCAGGCACTTCTCTGCCTCTGAGACTTGCACCTGTTGCTGGCTGCCTGGGATGAAGACCACTGGTCTCAGTGAAGGATTTCATGATCCCCTTTTCATCTACTGCCTGAGGTGGAGTACATGCTTCTCTGGAGCTCCTTATGCCTATGCATTTAACCCTCACCCCATGTCCTGTGTCCCCCACTAGACTGTGAACCCCTCAAAGGCAGCCTGTGTTTTAATCAGTCTTGGCCAGAACACTGAAGGAATCAGCTACCCCTTATTCAGAAGTCTTTACTAAGTGCCACGCATGGCACCAGTCGCTCTGCATAAATTACTTCATTTAAGCCCATAAGAGCCATGGGAGGTCAGCATTGTTCAATTTCACTGTGCAGATCTGGAGGCTGCCTGCCTCTCAACTAATGGCCCACCGCTTCGCACAACTCCTGGAGCATTGTTGGTTCTTGACGAATGTTTGTCAAATGAAAATAAACACAACGCAATGGCTATATGAGCACTTACTGAAAACTCTGCAGGCCCTGCTGTGCCCCACTGATCCTGAGGTCCAACAGAGTCTGTGGCTGCTCTCCCCTCCCCCAACCTTCAGTCCCAGGCTGCAGTGATTTCTAGCGCCTGATCCCACTTTCCAGGTGTTCCTGGCCCTGATCCCACTTTCTACCTGATCACAGTATGGATGAAAGTGATGGTCATGGTGGTAGGGTTTACTGGTGGAGAAACGGAGCCTTGGGGGCCGGGTTGCAGCATGGCTTGGGGGAGACTTACCAACATGAGAAGCCAGGAAGACGATGCGGAGCAGCAATGGGGGCCCCAGCCAGACCATACTCCAGAGGCTGACCAGGCCAACCAGGACAAGCTGGGCCCTAAGTCAGTGACTCTGGGTCTGGCTGCTCAGCCTGTGCTAGTCAGTGAGTGTTGGTGCTGGGGAGGAAAAGGAAATGAGGTGGCTTGGGTGGGAGGGAGGCCGGGGAGAGGGGTGGGAAGGACTTATCCTGCTTCTGGGCCTCTAGGCCCCCCAGTCCGATCCCCACAGGCTGGGAATGGGTGTGGCCTAGAAGGCCCTGGAGTGGGGTCACTAAAAGGGGGAGGGTTTTGGTAAAAACAGACCTGGAGACTGTCGGGCTGATTTTTTCCATCTCCTCCTCTCCCCTCCGTCCTTGCCAGCACACAGGAGGCAGGAAAGGGAGGAAGCCAGTGGCTTCCGCCTATTGAGGAGGGATGGGGGAGGATATTGTTCTGGGGTCTCCCCTCCCACTCAGCACATACACACAGTACAACCCACATGATTCCTCATGTGCCCCAGGACACAGTTACATGGGTCTCCTGGAGAGTAGGTCATGTATGTAACACAAAGCTCTTTGTGGGCCTGTAAATGTACGCACTCGGAAGAACAAAATAACTCACACTACAGAGGGCAAAAAGGGACCTTCGATTCTATGTTGTGCAACTCTAAATTTACAGATGGGAAATTGAGGCCTGCAGGGCTTAAGCGCACTCTGGGGTCATGGCAAAGCTAGGGCTTGAATTTCTGACTTCAACACTCCTCAGGGCACGTGTTAAGCAGATCCAGAGAGTCTCTTGTTTATAGTCCTCTCCTGAAACCACTTACCGAGGCTTCAGCTCTTTGCCTGCCTGATGTCATTTGTTTTACAGCAAACCCTGCCTGTCCCTGAGCACTGGGGTAACAGAAGTCTGCCCTGGATGCACTCACTCTTGGGGGCTGACAACAGCCTGGGGCAGTCCCAGCCCCTTGGCAAAGCCCCATGGGGCTTGCCTCTGCTGTATCCCCTCATCTCTCACTGCCCTGGTACCACCGCTCCACCTGGAGTCACTGCTGGCAGTTTCTAGAACAGACCGTGGCCTGCAGGTGTGGAATGTATGTGAGTGTGTCCTTGCAGGGAACAGAGTGAGAGTCGTGGAGCCCTCAGATGTTGGGAGCCTGCTGATGAGATCTGTGGCCCCTCTGGCCTGGAAGGAATGGTTGGGGTGGGGATGAGACCTGGTACCAGCTTAGGTGACTTGGGTTTGGAAGTTGGGGCTGGAACATCTTCCCAGAGGCTGTTCCTTAGTGAGGATTGCAAAGGTCCTGTGGACCTTCCAGGTTCAGAGTCCCTGTCCTGGGAAGCTGGGTCCCTACAGGAGCTTGAGCTGGCTTAGTTCTAGGGCTCTTCTGAAAATCCCTGTTCAGTCCCAGGAGAAGCTTTGACTCCTGGTACAGCATGAAAAAGGATCAGGGGAAACCCCCATTGTATAGGTCTGCAGATGCCCCATTCCTAGGCCTGAGGCTGGGAAGGGGTTTCTCTGGACAAGACTCGGGTGGGAGTGCGAATAGGGATGGGAAGTTGTGGTTGATGCCTTAGACTTTAGTTCATCTTTGAGTCTGGCATGAGAAAGAGCAGGGGAATGCTGGGGCAGTTTGTCTGGCAGTGTCGTAGACAGAGGACACTTTCGTGAAACTTCCACCTTGGTTCTGGCAGGCCTGATGTCGTTTTGGAAATGTATGGCGAGCCCTTGGGCAGCATCTCATCTTCTTGAAAAGGGCAGATGCTGGCTCAGGTGTTTGCTCTGGATGGAGTCTGAGACTGTGACACCGCAGCACATGCAAAGACTCCGGCCCATCTGCCCTCCCCACTTTCAACTGGGAGACAAAACTCAATAGAAATGATCTTTAGATAAATAAGAGGGGGGACCCCCAAAACCAAAATTATCATCTAGCGGGCAGGCCCCTTGTAGCACAGGATTCCCTGGGAGTGTTCTAGGAACCCACCTGTATCAGTGCCCATCCACTATCAACACCACCCACTAGCTAGTGTTGTTGTGAGAGGCTGTGTTCAGCCTCAGTGAAGTTTTTTTGGAAGATTCTTCAATGCGTTTGCCCATTTCATGACGGGTGATTTACGAGACAACCTACCCACTCCGCACTGTTCAGCAGTTTTTGACCAAAAATGAATGACCCCTGTGCCCCACCCTCCCTGCTCATCTGATATTGCCCTGAGTGATTTTTTGATGTTTCCCCTAATGAAAAAAGTCCTCAAAGGGAAATATTTTGCTGATGTGGAAGAGGTGAAGCAAAAAATGGTAGAAGCACTAAAAAGCATCACAATCAACAAGTTCAAACACTGTTTTGAGCAGCGGAAAAACGGTCTCGATAGGAGTATTGCTTAAAATGGAGAGTACTTTACAAGTGACTGAAGTTTAAACATGTAAGAATAAATACACAATTTTTTATAAATAAATTCTGGCTTTTGGGGTCCCCCCCAGTGTAGAGCAACTCTTGTAGAGTTTGTATACACGGATCTGTAGTATACAGCAATGTTGCATCAGTGTAAAAGCATATTTTTATATATTTTGTGTTATGTTGCAAGTGATATAAACAGAGCCTGTTTACAAACAGCATGTCACAAATGAAATATCACAGATTTTGAGTGGGCTGTGTGAACATCCACTGTTGCAATAGAAATACTTAAAGTTTGCAATAGGAATGTTTAAACCACCATGTACCCAATGTAGGAGCACCTAAATATATAAAGCAAATCTTGATGGACATATGGGGGGAGATGGACAGTAATGTAGCCATAGTCGAGGATTTTAATACCAATTAACATTGACACCAATAGATAGATCTTCCAGACAGAAAATAAGCAGGGAAGTGGAGACCTTAAATGACACACTGGATCAGGTGGGTTTAATCGATATCTTTAGAGTCTTTTGCCCCAAAGCAGCAGAATATACATACTTTTCAAGTGCACATGGAATGTTTTCTAGGATAGAGCACATGGTGGGACACAAAACAAGTCTCAATAAATTTAAGAAGATTAAAATCATATTATGCATCTTCTCTGATCATCATGGTGTGAAACTAGAAATCGGTCACAAGATAAAAACATACAATTACATGGAAGCTAAATAACATGCTACTAAACAATGAATGGGGATTAACAATTCAATCAAGGAAGAAATCAAAAGATACCTTGAAATAAATGACGATGATAACACAACAACCCAAAATCTCTGAGACACAGTGAAAGCAGTCCTAAGGGGGAAATTCTTAGTATTACAGCCCTGACTCAAGAAACAAGAAAAATGTCAAATAAACAATCTAACTTTATACTTAAAAGAATTTAAAAAACAAAAAACAAACAAAAACCCAAAAAACAAAGCCCAAAGTGTGTAGAAGGAAGGAAATAATAAAGGTCAGAGCAGAAATACAATACAAAAGATTAATGGAACTAAGATCTGGTTCTTTAAAAAGATAAACAAGATTTACAAACTTTTAACCAGACTCATCAAGAAAAAAAGAGAGAGGACCCAAATAAATAAAGTCAGAAATGAAAGAGGAGAAGTAACAACTGATTCCACAGAAACACAAAGGATTGTAAAAAAATATTACAAAACAACTATATGCCAACAAGTTGGACAATCTGGACAAAATGGATAAATTCTTAGAAACACAGTCTTCCAAAATTGAATCAGGAAGAGTGAGAAAATCTGAATAAACAAAATACAACTAATGAAATTGAAGCAGTAATAAAAAAAATCTCCCAACAGACAAAAGCCCTGAACTGGATGGCTTCACAGGAGAATTTTATCAAACATTCAAAGAACTAAAAGACCTTTCCTTCTTAAACTATTCCAAAAATTTCAAGAGGAAGGAAGACTCCCAAGCTCATTTTATGAGGCCAGCATTGTCCTAATTCCAAAACCAGATAAGGACACCACAAAAAAAGAAACTTATGGACCAGCATCCCTGATGAAAATAGATGCCAAGATCCTCAACAAAATATTAGCAAATCAGATCCATCAATACATTCAATCATATACCACGATCAAGTGGAGTTTATTCCTGAGATGCAAGGTTGGCACAATATCTGCAAATCAATAAATATGATATACCACATAAACAAACAACTAAATAAAAACAAACCACAATGCATATCCTAAAGTCTCAGTCACTGGAGAACAAGAAGTTAAAATAACGTTAACGCAGGTATACAGCTCTACACACTGTGAGGTCAACCCTCAAACTCAAAACAAACTCAATTGATAGAGCTGAACTAAAGACAGTTTTTTTTAAAAGCAACAATAACAGCATGACCAACTCCATGCGAGACGGAATTCACCGCTAAGAGAGCTGCCTTCCTGCGCACAGCGGGAGTCCCAGCTGTCAACACTTGGGCACCTCCAGGAGTTTTGACAGGTTGCCGGCTGTTTCAAGGCAGCCGGCTTCTTCGTGGCACGTGGAGATTTTAGTAAATCGTACATGCTAATTTTAGTGACCTTCAATTAGACTGTTACTAGCTCTGGCTGGTATGGCTCAGTGGATTGAGTGTCAGCCTGTGAACCAAAAGGTCATGGGTTCAATTCCCAGTTAGGGCACATGCCTGGGTTTTGGGCCAGGTTCCCTATTTGAGGGTGTTTGAGAGGTGACCAATTGATGTATCTCTCACACATGGATCTCTCTCTCTCTTTTTTTCTCTCTCTCCCTCCCTCCCCCCTCTCTAAGAAGTAAATTAAAAAAAAAAAAAAAAAAGAAATAATGTTACTAATACGAAGCCTGAAGTTGGACCTAAAAAAGGATAATGAAATGGGTTGTCATTTACCCATGACAACTGAACAAAGGATGTGTGTTTTTGCAGCTGTCCAAGGCCCGTTGGGACAGCCTCTTGCTCCACTGTGGGCTGTGTGGCTAAACAGGTCTGTGTTTGCCCAGCAGTGTCAACTGTTCGGTGTGATACTGACAATTATTGTGTATCTTCCAACGCTACTCTGTAGATTTGGGGCTGCTTCTTTTGGAGACGTAGTCTGTCTTGGTCCCTTTCGGCCTCCCTAACAAACCACCAGACTGAGTGCCTTACTACGACAAACACTAATTTTTCTCAGTTCTGGAGGCCAGAAGTCCATGATCGGGGTGCCAGCATGGTCAGGTGGGGGCCCTTTTCCAGGCTGAAGATCCTTACAGGGCGGAAGGGGCAAAGGAGCACTGTTAGGCCTCTTTTATAAAGGTAGTCATCTTAGTCATAGGACCGACTCACCCCCCAAAGGCCCTGCCTCCTAGTACCATATACTGGGCATTATGAGCTCAACAAATGGGTTTGGAGGGGGAGACACAAACGTTCAGGCCATAGCATCGCCCTTCTCTAGGAGCAGGCTGATGAAAGCAAGGTGGGGACGGGCCTACAGCTTCACAGGAGCCCATGCCAGCCCGCACGTGTTTCCCGAGCTCCTCCTGTGCACCAGACCTTGTGCCACATGCTGCAGACCCAGGCGCGAGCGAGAAGGGCAGATGTCGGGCTCTGGGATGTTTAGCCTAAAAGTAAAGATCCTTCCATGGCAGAAACTTGAAGACATCAAGCTCCAGAGCATTTTTTCAGAGAATGGGAACCAACATATTTTGGGGGGCAAGACCTATGTCTCACTGGAGCTCCTCTTAGAGACTCGGCATATGGCTGAGTGACCTGCGTGGTGGAGACCCATGCTGAGGTTCCCTTGGAGTATCGTCTCTTTTGGGAAGCCCAAGTTCCGGGATAGCAACTGCAGAAGCATAGGGAATTAGAAGGAAGACCTGATTGGTTTATAACAATGCATAACCCTGGTTGTGCTGGGCTAATATTTAGTGTAATAAAATGATAAAATAGAAGCTCTTTTCCATTTTGAAGGGGGTTACATAATTAACCCCCTCAGCACCCCACTACACATGCACGCAATGCCCACTTACTACCCAACTATGAACATGAATGTACTTCTTCAGTGGCTGTCACACTTTGTCACTGCCTCCTGTACCTCTCTGTTATATAACCTTCGACTTCCTGGCACTACCTGGGCCGTATTTGGCTCTCAAAAAACAGCTGGCAAAAAAATAACCGTGTGTTTGTTATGTGGAATTATGACAGGGAAAGGCATGGGCAGGGGCTGGATCTTCCTTGAAAGGAATTTTCGGTTCTCATCATCCCAGGAAAGGTGGTTCCTTCACAGGAATCCAGCACCGATTGGCAGCCAGCACCGATTGGCTTCATTCCTGGTGGAGACGGTTTGGGCAGATGCACCGATGGTGTGAATGTTCGTGGGGGTTCTTTTTGAGGACCCAGGTTGGGTTGGGAAAGAAGTGAAACCAGAGAGGAGGAGTGAATGCCTGGACTTTGAAATGTTTCTCTTGGAAAAGAGTTTCTTCTCCAGGAAGGGGTTACAGGAGGAACAAGAAATACCTGCTTCAGGTTGAAGGTAGAGGTGGAGGAGCAGTCTAATGCAGCTTCTCAGGTCGCATGGCCAATATGTGGCCCTGCTGTACCTGCCAACGAGGCAGCTCTTGCCTCTTGCCACTGCTTGTTTGAATTCTTCACCACCTGATCTGGTCTACGCAAGCCCACTGGTCATGCACTTGGATGTCACAGCAACATCAAATTGCTACAAAAATTTCTGAATGCTTACCCTCAGTGTTTGCTTGTCTCTTTGTAATGGTTTCAGGCCTATGCTATGGACCACATTTTTGCTAGTCTAACCAGGTAACAGACAAAGGAGGTTGGAGGGATAATGGCTGAAGTCAGACCAAGGTCTGAATTTGCTTGAGAGTTATAGCATTTCCGGGTTATGACAGAGTCCATGGCTGTGGGAATGGCAAAGAGGAAGGCCACAGGAGATGGACAGGTGCTGCAGTGGTTGGAAGGACCATCTCTAAGGATATGCTCCTTCCCCCTTCTCTGCATTCAGGACACCCTGGATCTCCACACAGATGCAGGCGTATGGAGACTCTGCACTGGGCCTTTCCAACACAGGCCTTCCTTCCTGACTCATGTGCCATTTGCACATTAACACATCAAGACCCTTACATTATCTGAAAATGGAATTCCGTCTTTCCTTCAGAGGACTCTAAGCTCTTCTGGGGTGGTGATGGGAAGGTCAGAGCTCCTCTGGCCTCCTTTGCCAGGTATGATCAATGCATGTCCTACTTGACTCGGGGGTGCTCAGAGGACCCCCGACCATGGGAGACCTGCTGTATTTGCTTATTTGGGGCTGAGGACTGCTTTTCTCCATGTGGGACCATCCCCCATCTTCCCTCTGGCCTCTACCCTTCTTTTCTGTGAATGGAGTTTGGGGAGGGGAAAGGGGAGGACATGGGGGACATAGGGAGCAGCAGATCATGCTGGGTAGTGGGCAGGAGGCTGGGTGGGAGCTCACTCTTAAGGATGAGAGCTGGCTGGCCAAGGTTGCACCTAGTGTGTGCTTTAGATGGTGGTGGAAATGTCTTCTTGGGGGAAATGTCTGTTTTCCTCATCCTAGGTTTAATTAAGGGACTGCCTGACCTTTCACTTGGCCCTGTGGAGAAGTCAGGGAGAGGGCTGGTGGTTCCTGGCTGGGCTTCCTCGGTCCCAAGGCAGGCCCTAGGGTGACGGGTGGCACTCCCCATGGCCACTGCCGACAGGCTCCTGTGCATCTTGCTCTCCTGAGCTGGAGGGGGCAGGTCTTTTTAATTTTTAAAATAGATTTTGTTTTTCACAACAGTTTTAGATTTACAGAAAAATTGAGAAGATAGTACAGAGAGTTCCCACATACCCCATGCTCAGTCTCCCATGATTAACACCTTTCATGAGCGTTAATGTGATGTACATTCACAGTGTGATGTATGTCACAAGTAATGGGCCACTATCGACACATCGTTATTAATTGAAGTCCATGGTTTATTTACATTTCCTCAGCCTTTCCCTATTCCTTTTTCTGTTCCAGCATCTTATCTACAATACCATGTCACATTTAGTTGTCACATCTCCTTAGTTCTCCCACTCACCAGCGGGGGTTTGTTGTTTGTTTGTTCATTCTTCAGCACTTCCTTACTTGCAGGCTCATCTTGTGAGCCTTGTGAGCTCATCCTGCTCCGATCCTAGAAGCTGCCCTCCCTCCGAGGAGCTCCAGCTCCTTTGAGAATGACATTAGGAACCAAAAGCAGGGTGCCAGGTGTGCTCATTGCTACTGGGGTGTCATTCCTTTTAGGCCGGTCAGCTGACAGGGTAAGGAAATACATGTGTGTACCAGTGCATGCATGTACACATATCTAGAAATATTTATTTACTCAACAACATATATTGAGCCAAACATGAGTTCCTAAGGATGTCTCCAGCTCCACTTCCTCACTGAATGGGTCAGGGGCAGAGATTTTTGTCTAGGACCATCCTGTCCCCACCAAATACAACGTTCATTCCTATTGTGTGGTTTTTTTTAAAGCATATTTGCAGAAACAAATCACATCTGATAATGAGAGCTTATCCATATGTAGACCTAAATGTACTTTTTTGGAATTGAAAAAAAAGATTATTTTTTTAACTGCCAAAAAAGAAAGTGAAAAAAGGTTAACATATGTTTATCAGTGAATTCACCACAAGTATCAGATTTCTAAAAAGGCTGCTTGAAAGAGAAGTTTTCTTTTGGTAAGAATAGCCAGAAAAACTCTGAAGTAGATCAACAAAGGATGAGCCAGCCCTATCAGAAAGTGAAATGTGGCAGATTCTATTTTCCCGAGTCGGCCACAACAGTCTCTTCTGTTTCACATGTTTTTCTTACAATGTGACTTTGCTGTTTGTCCCACTAAGAGAAGGGGTCACATCTCCTCTCCTTGGATTTGGATGGCACCAACTCACTCATCATTGGATGAATGCAGAGGATGTGATGCTGTGTGGGTCACAAAGGTGAGGCAGCTTCAAGTTTCTTGGAAACACTTGCACTGTACCTCTGAGCTGCCATGGAAACAGCCCACTGTGCTGGAGGAAGCCTAGACAGGCTCATGCGGAGAGACAACAGACAAATATGTTGAAGCCACGGGAGAAGAAAGAGGTTCTCCCTCCCCACCCAGATTTTCTGAATCCATGACATATAGAGATTGTGAGATATAATAAAACAATTGTTGATTTAAATGACTAAGCTTTGGGGTGATTTATTTCACAGCAATATTTGCTAAAACGTAAAACATGTATATAAAGTCTCAATAATTAGAACAATGTGGTACTAGCACCAAAATAGAGCAATAGAAGAGAAAAATCAGAAATGGACCCAAATACACATAGGAACTGAGCATACATTAAAAAATGGCATTTCAAATCAGCAGGAACTTTGGTCTCTTCAATAAATAATGTTGCAACAACTGGTACCTGTCTATAAAAAATAAAGTTGGATCTATATTTTTATATCATATATATTAAGACAAACTCCAAAGGGACTTAAGATTTAAACATAAAAAAAAAAATCAAGGCCTGGCTGGTGTGGCTCAGTGGATTGAGTGCCGGCCTGCAAACAGAAGGGTTGCTGGTTCAATTCCCACTCAGGGCACATGCCTGGGTTGCAGGCCAGGTCCCTAGTAGGGGGCTCGTGAGGCGACCACACATTAATGATTCTCTCCCTCTCTTTCTCCCTCCCTTTCCCTCTCTCTAAAAATAAATAAATAACATCCTTAAAAATAAATAAATAAAATAAACATAAAAAAATCAAACCCACAAAAGAACTATAAGAAAACATGGGTGATTACCTTGTGACTTTGGGGTGGGAAACTTCTGTAGCTAAGCCTCCAAATCCACAGACCTTAAAAGAAAACATTAATCAAATTAGTACATATTTTTAAAATATATTTTATTGATTATGCTATTACAGTTGTCCCATTTCTTTCCCATCATTCCCCTCCACCCTGCACACCCCCTCCCACCCACATTTCCCCCTTTAGTTCATGTCCATGTGTCATAAGTTCTTTAGCTTCTATATTTCCCACACTATTCTTGCCCTCCCCCTATCTATTTTCTACCCACCATCTATGCTACTTATTCTCTGTACCTTTTCCCCCTCTTTCCTCCTCCCAATCCCCTGTTGCTAACCCTCCATGTGATCTCTATTTCTGTGTTTCTGCTCCTGTTCTTGTTGTTTGCTTAGTTTGCTTTTGTTTTAGGTGTGGTTGTTAATATCTGTGAGTTTGCTGTCTTTTTACTGTCATTTTTTTATCTTCTTTTTCTCAAATAAGTCCCTTTAACATTTCATATAATAAGGACTTGGTGATTATGAACTCCTTTAACTTGGCCTTATCTGAGAAGTGCTTTATCTGCCCTTCCATTCTAAATGACAGCTTCGCTGGATAGAGCAATCCTGGATGTAGGTCCTTGACTTTCATGACTTGGAATACTTCTTTCCAGCCCCTTCTTGCCTGGAAGGTCTCTTTTGAGAAATCAGCTGACAGTCTGATAGGAACTCCTTTGTAGGTGACTGTCCCCTTAGCTCTTGCTGCTTCTAGAATTCTCTCTTTCATTTTGACCTTGGGTAATGTAATTATGGTGTGCCTTGGTGTGTTCCTCCTTGGGTCCACCTTCTTTGGGACTCTCTGAGCTTCCTGAACTCCCTGGAAGTCTATTTCCTTTGCCAGATTGGGGAAGTTCTCCTTTATTATTTGTTCAAATAAGTTTTCCACTTGTTGCTCTTCCTCTTCCCCTTCTGGTATCCCTATAATTCAGATGTTGGGATGTTTCAAGATGTCCTGGAGGTTCCTAAGCCTCTCCTCATTTTTTTGAATTCTTGTTTCTTCCTTCTTTTCTGTTTGGTTGTTTCTTTCTTCCTTCTGGTCCACTCCATTGATTTGAGTCCCAGTTTTCCTCCCATCTCTATTGGTTCCCTGTGAGTTTTCCTTCATTTCACTGATTGTAGCCTTCATTTGTTCATCTAATTTGCAACCCAAATCAACCAATTCTGTGAGCATCCTGATCACGAGTGCTTTGAACTGTGCATCTGACAGGTTGGCTATCTCTTGGTCACTTAGAGGAATTGGCTCTGGGGCTTTGATCTGTTCTCCCATTTGAGCCATTTTTTTGGGAGGGGTCTGGTCGCGCCTGTTACATATGAGGGGCGGAGCCTTAGGTGTTCACCAGGGTGGGGCAACTCACGTTGCTGGGTTGTGCTGCTGTATGTGGGGGTGGGGTCCGAGAGGGAACAATGGCGCTTGCTCCACTCTCTCTCGCATTCCAGTCTCTTCTGCTGCTTCCCCTTCACCTGGATTATCTGTGCATGAATGTGGGACTGCCTGGTCAGCTAGCCACCTTGTTCGGTCTCACTGGGTCTGCCCGTTGCCACCTCATGCCCGGGGTCTACTAGCTGCTGCCTGCGTGTCTGGGTCCAACAACCTCCACTTTTTCCTGCTGTGACTCTACCCCTCTTACTAGTCTGGATGAATGGTTGTTGGACTTCCATGCAGTTCAATTTTCTATCAGTTCTGGTTGTTTCCTTGTTTCTAAATCTTTGTTGTCCTTAATTTTGGTTGTGCAAGGAGGCACAGTGTGTCCACCTATGCCTCCATCTTGGCCAGAAGTGTACCCAAATTACTACATATTAAAAAAACCCCAAAAGGCAAAAATAAAAGACATGTGAAAAATATTTATAACATTCCCTGGCTGGTGTGGCTCAGTGGATTGAATGTCAGCCTGTGAACTGAAGGGTCACCGGTTCATTCCCAGTCAGGGCACATGCTTGGGTGGTGGGCCAGGTCACCAATGGGGAGCACTCAAGAGGCAACCACACATTGATATTTCCCTCTCTCCCTCCCTTCCCCTGTCTCTAAAAATAAATAAATAAAATATTTTTAAAAATGTAACATATTATAGATTAGGAATCATAAAAACTAAATCCAATGGAAAAATGGGCAAAGATTATGAAAAAGATAATATGTTAACACAATTTTGTGATTATAAAAATTTATAGAAAAGTAAATATAAATGATGTTTTAACAGTCTTGCAGAAATGGTGGAATTGAGACCCATTTGGGAGAAATTGTTATGCAAATTATGAACACACACACACACAAAAAAAACACTGTCAAAATTTAAGACTAGGTTGACAAAGAGGAAGACAATTAAGCCCTCCAAGTTGTCCCTCAAAGTCAACATCAAGGCCCCATGAACAGACGTGTCAAGTGGGTCCTCTTCTAAGCAACAGAGACTCCTCCCAAGAAAGCCTGCCAGAGGAGGGGGGGCTACCTGGTGTCCATGGATCTGTCTCTCAGAATAAACAGACCAAGTGTTCCATCTTTGCTTTTTGGATTTAAGTCAAGCTATTATATATAAATTGTGCAAAGTCCGTGTGTGAAGTTGAATGCTGCTTTGTTTTCCTCCGTGATTTTAAAGGAAATGGGTAGTTCCAATAAGCCCCTCCTCCCCATTACATTCCTGTGTTCTCCAAAAGCATGCCCTTGTGTCTTGGCTCCTAGAATATTTTGAAAAGTATTTAAGATATTTCTTTGTTATGTACAACCCCGAATGTGGGTGTCTTTATATATTTCATAAGTGCCTTGACTCTCTCTATTGCTTGTCATGATTGCTTTTTGAAGAACCAAGTAAAATGTTGCCCAAACAACAGGACGGAGTTTTCTTTTCATTGGAATCAGAAACATGTTAACCCAATTCTTAACTCCTGTCTCTGCCTGCAATCAACTTGACCAATATTTCATTCTGTATGTCGATCAGCAAAGGAAAGTTTTAAAAAATATATAATACTTTTCCTTTTCCTTTTTTTCTAGATTAGTAGTTGGTAACAATAGTACTTTCACTTAACTTCAGTTAGCAACTAAAGTCACGTGTCAATTCAAAACCAGTTTTGCTGTTCTTCCAGGAAATACTTCCATAGTGAGAGGAAGTTGTCCGCAAACACTTTTGGAACGTCAGGCTGAAGCTGTACCCCTGGAGATGGCCAGCGAGGGAGCATGTGCGTTCTCAGTCTGGGTTGAAAAGTCATGCCAGGTGCTCCCGACACCCTGTGAGGAGGACGGCAGGTTATTTGGAACCCACTGTGTTCTTTTTCCGTGTTGGAAAAAGAGAGCTTCTGAAAACAGGCCCTTATTTAAAGGAAGCCCCAGTTACCCTAACAAAGCTTTGAATGAATTCTCTTTTATACAAACTGCTTGACAAAGACCATTTGGCCCCAAGGAACCTGCTGAGGCCAGAAGCTGGAATCAACACCCCACAGAGGCTTCAGACAGTTCAAGGCTCAGGACCTACTTAAAACATAACAGACTTTTACTGACCTTGGTCAGAATGAAATTTACCTGACAGCACAAGCAGAGGTCTTATGAAGAACCCCATAACACCTGAATTGCCATGGATAACAGTCACCGAACACTGACAGGGGCCAGGAAAAGGTGACGATGCCACGTCCTGGACTCTGCACCTTTTGAGGTCAGTGCCATTATTACTGTCCTCATTTCACAGATGAGAAAATTGATGCTTTCTCAGGTTAGTTCATTGCTGGAGCTCAACCCGGCCCCCGGACAATCTGATCCATAACCAGGCCCACCGGACGGCCCTGCCCAGGCAGCCAGCAGGCTCAAATCTCTGCCTGCATTTACAAGAGGGCTGTTATGAATGTCATCCCCCAAACCCTTAAAAATGATTTAAGATAGCCAATCCTTACGAACTTAGAAAGCATTAGAGATTTTATTCAGGAAAAATAATAAGCTCAATTCTGTACTGCATTGTGATCGAGTGGGGCCCCTTGAAAAGGCAGAGGGGAGCCAGCACAGACCGGCAGGCACCCCTTTTCAGGGCGTCTCACCTTTAAGGTACACTAGGTCCTTGCTTCACCCCAGGTCACTCGGAAACCCTAGAACCAATAACATGCAACACAAATGACTCGTTGTTCTGCTTCAAACAACAGCCAGCCTACTTAGAATACAAAGCACATTTTATGAGGGAAAGCTGCCACCACAGGCCACAGCCACATGTTCCTGCAGGATCCCCAGCCTGGGTGAACCACAGGGATTGCTTCCTGCTCGATCAAGTTCACGTTAAATGCTGTTTGATGGTGGCAACAGCACAGTGAAACTCGTGATTCATTCGGGTGACACAGGGATGATGGGGAGACTTTTGAAGGCAGGGCCCCCAACTCTTCCCTTTTGTTAACCCTTTTCACCAGAAGGCTTATTTGGGGCTTTGCCATCCCCAATCCTTGCCTCTCGTTGCTTGTGCAATGAGACCTAGGATTGGGCTTTCTGAACCCACGTGGAGAGATGCTTCCTTCAGGGCTTAAGGGGCGTCTTCCATCACAGGAAGTGTCCCAAAACTCTAGGGGTCTCAGGTGGGCAATGACTTTTCTGATAACCATGAGAAAGCAAGAATGTGGGAGAGATGACTCTTCCTATTTATTGCACCAGGCCCAGGAAGGCAGGACTGGGAGCCCCAGAATGGGGCTGCTCTGTCCAGCTGGTCTGCTGCCACCTCTTGCCACTTGCCTGGCATGACATACCTCAGGAGAGGTCTGCTGAGCTGGGTTCTCCCACACACAGTTACCCCCGAGATAATTGATCATGGGAGCGGGGGGGGGGGGGGCGGGCACAGAATGATACCTCATTACACAGGTGTGCATGGTGTCTAATAGTACATCTGACGTGGCGAGATGGAGCTGGTGGCTTGGGACAGTTGTCCCGTGAACCTCGAAGCGGGATCTGATGTAACCATATGAGGTAATTATACTGGAGTTTCAAGGGTGGTGTGTTTGAGGATGTACCAGACTTGGCCAGCTCTCCCTCAGGGCTTTATGGAATACCTGTCAGACTCGTCCCCCTCAAGGAAGTGGGGAAACCGTAGAAGCTGCAATCTCCAAGCATTTCCTCAGTCTCAGGCCCATGTCTGGGAAGCTCCTCTGGGGATATATCCTGTGAGCTTACCTTAGTGAATGATGACTTCTCAGTGGTGACAAGGTTGGAGGGCTTGTTTTCACCAGAATTTAAGCCCTGACCCTTCCAGGACTACTTCCAGGACGCTCTGACTTCCGGGGCATACCCAGGATCCTCAATGGCAGACCAGAGCGGGGAAAGTGGGGGCTGAATAAAGGAGGAGGAATGCAGGGTGGTCCTAGGGAAGTGCTGGCTCTGTGACCAGGAGGCTGGAAGTAACTGGAAATAGGAAACGGGCAGCCTCCCTCCAGAGGCTTGCAGAGAAGCGGTCCTCTACCTATTCAAAGGGGTGTCTGTTTACAACAGAAGAGAGGTTCCCACACTCAGAGTGCAAAGGGTTAACGCCAGCTCCTAACCTGGAGGGAGCAAGTGAGCCCCCTGGAAAGCTAACCGTTCCTCTCCCAGGTTTTTATTGACTGCCTGCTACATGCTGTGAGCATATTTGTGCCTGGGTGTGCACATGCATTTCCCTGTTCTCACCAGCTTCTCAAAAGGGGACCACAACACCCCCAAGGCTAAGACCCCCATTCTGACCCAGGGAAGGGCTAGGTCAGATGGAGAAGGGAGTGGGTGCGAGGTGGGGACCCAGATACCTCCTTCTTTGCTGGCTCAGCTTTCATTTCCTTTGGGAACTATAATCAAATCTATGAGAGGCAGTGATTGCTATCTGGCCTTCCAAATGATTATGTGGAATCGAATACTTTGATAGCAAATTTTATTTGTAGGAGCTGATAAGAAAAAATTCTTAGATGCTCTAAATTAATTTGCAGTGGCCAGAATGTGAGAGAAAGAGAAGGAACTGTGAGCCTGTTAATGGCTGCTGACCAGATGACAAAAGACTTCTCACATTCCTGTTTGGCCTGTTTGAATTTCAGATTAATTTCCAGGTGGCTATTTCGGCAGATCATTTTAGTCAGGCACCATCTAATTCCAGGAGGTTCGCCCCTCCCCCCTGCCTCTCCACCCCCCACCCCCACCCCTTGTTTACAGGAGGACTTTCCCAACCGACGCCCCGGCCAATCTACAGGCCGTTCCTTTTTGTGGACTCAGCTATCCCAGAGCTTGCCCTCTTTCCCTCCTGCCACCCCTTTGCCTATAGCTCCCTTCCCCCTGCTTGGTGGACAACAGGCTTGCAAAACTGGAACATGGTCATGCTGTCTTTTCTCTGCGGCCAAGCTGCTGGTGGTTTAGCTTCCATGCCCCAAGATTGGTCTTCGGGCTGCAGTTTTGGCTCAGGAAAACCTTACTTACAAAAAGACTTTCAGCTGTGGAAGTTAACATTTTTTAGTTTAACAGAGTGACATAGTCGGGAGATCCTGGAAAGGTGCTGGACCTAGAGTCAGAAGACCCAGGTTTGAATCCTGGCTCTGCCATTTACTGTAAGGTTATTAGTATTCTGCCAAGGAAATAATGCCAATCAACCACAAAATGGGGCAATACAGAGCTTTATTGGGGGTTGCATACCCGGGCGAGGTTCTCCGGCCCACAGGTTGGGGGCCGAGGAAGTCGCACCCGAGCCTAAGAAGGGAAAGAATTTTATACATGCGGTCGACGTATCCATTGGTCAGTCCTCTTTAGGTGCGAGTTGCTATGGTTTTTCCCGCTGCTCTAGTCATCTTCGTCTGACGTCAGCCAGTTTTTTGAGGGCTTCAACCCCTGGCGGCCATCTTATCTCACCACGCCCGACCTAACATTTACTAGTCGAGCTATTAGAAGGTTGAGTTACTTACATGCCTCAGATAATAGTAAATTCTACATTGGCCTGTGGGCCCCACTCAGGACCACTCCATGGTCAGCATCCTTGGGCTTGTCTTTAACCAGAATTGCATCCCCTGGTAACCTCCATTTCCGTAGATCGCTGTCAGCCCAACACTCAATACTTTTTCAGCTTATTCTCTCCAGTCCACCAGCAACTGCTCCTAAAATCCGCCATCTATCCTACCACTCTTTCAGGCTCCTCACACCTCCCCACTCCGTCCTTACTTCCCAGTTTACTGGGCCGATTTCCCACCCCAAAGGGCCTCAGATTCGTGCTGCTACGTTGTGAGCTTGTCACATGCTGACTGGCAGGCACTGATGACCAATTCGCACCTTCTCTTCTCTCCTCCAACCCCGGAACCCACTCCCCACTCCACTCTCAGCTGATGACATTGCCTCCTACTTCTCTGGAAAAACAGAAGCCATAGGAAGAAAACTCCCTAAGGCTCCCAGCATTTCACCTGTATGCTCCACTTTCCTTAGAGGGACTCTCTCTGCTCCTGCCCAAGGTCAATCCTCCACCCATGTGTGCACTTGACCCCACTCCCCTCGATGCCTTCAGGACTTCCACATTCCCTATTGTCCCTTCTCTCTTCCTTCTGTGTCACCAATTTCCCCTCCCTCCTGGATTACTCCGTCCAGTGTAGACGCATGGAGTAACAGCTCTTAGACTTAAAAATAAAGCCCCCCATGACAGCACCCCCGCTTCCAGTGTCTGCACCACTTCTCTGCTCCTTTTGTAGCAAATTCCTTGAAGAAGTGGTCACCCCTTCCTCTGCTTCCCCCCACTCTGGACTATTGCTCCGGTCAGGCATCAGTCCCCAACACCAGCAAGACTGCTCTTGCCAAAGTCACCAGTGACCTCTACATGGCCTATTTCAAAGTCAGTTACCAATCTGTACCTCAGTTGACCTATATCATCAGCATTTGGCATAGCTGACTAAGCCCTTGTCTTTGAAATACAGGGTGTGGCACAAATAACGCCCCTTGATTATTACAAAATCATAAGCATGGAATTCTGTAACATAACAATATCACACTCAAGCACACCACATGACATTTTGGGTGAAATGTTCAAATTAAAACCTCAAATTATCACACCCATATTATTACACTAGCAACCCCACTGAAGCAGGCCTCACTTCTGCCCCCTGTACTCCCTTCCCCCGCCTCCAGCACACCTCTCTCACCTGCAGGCCTCCCAGGGTGCCGCAGGCCACGCCTCAGTCTCCTTCTGGCACCTCCCCCTCCACCCTGACACTCAAGTAAATGACAACGTTATCTTAGTAGTTTCTAAAAGAGTCAAAACTTTGGAGTTATTCTTTTCTTTGCTTTTTCTCAAACTCCACATCTAGTCAGCAAATCATGTAGGCTTCATCTTCAAAATATATCTAGAGTCTGAGCACTTCTCCCCATTTCTACCTGAGCACCCCGAGGCCACATTCCCTCTCTCCTGGAAGGCAGCAACAGCATCCTAACTGGCCTCACTGCTTCCACTCTGGCCTCCTCTCATCCATTCTTCATGCAGAAGCCAAAGGACAGTCCATGCATCCTCTGCTTTCTTAGATCATCAGCGGCTTCATCTCATGGAGGGAAGGACCTGGTGAGGCCCCACGGGAGCTGCCAGGTCCCTGATGCAGTTCCTTCCCTGTCCCCTGCTTACTGTGCTCTGTCCAGCGGGCCTCCTGATGCTGCTTGAACACGCCAACTATGCTTCTCTCAGTCTTTGTCCTGGCTGTTTCCTCTTTCTGGAATGTTCTTCCCCCAGAAGAGCATGGTTGCTGTCTCACTCTTACTCAGGTCTCAGCTCCCACATGCCCTCTTCAGTGAGTCCCCCCTGTTTCTGACCCATGTAAAGTAGCAGCCCTCTCCACAGCTCCCCATCATGTGCAGCCACTTTCTTCATAGCACTCAACATTATTGCAAGTAATCTTATTTATTTCTTTATGTGTGCATTGTCTGTCTTCCCCACCAGAATAAAAGTCGTATGGTGGTGGGAAGTCCATCACCAGCAGCTGGCATGGCGCCTGCCACATGGTTGCCAGGGCTGCCACGACAGGTTGTAGAGGTTGTTCAGCGCACCGGAGCTCCAGGCTGAGGGGCCAGTGGGTGCTCCCTGCTCTCCATGCCGTGGGAACACGCAATGCTCCCAACAGGCTGTCCTCTGCTGTTTTGCCATGCATGCCCATGGGTGACTGTGGCTCTGTGATGGGTCGTCAGTGAATGGTCATTGAATACAGGACTGACTGATAGATGTGCAGACCTGTATCTGTTTTCTTTTTTAAGATTTTATTTATTTATTTTTAGAGAGAGGGGAAGGGAAGGAGAAAGAGAGGGAGAGAAGCATCAATGTGTGGTTGCCTCTCGTGTGCCTCCTACTGAGGAACTGGCCTGCAACCCAGGCATGTGCCCTGGTTGGGAATGGAACCAGCAACTCTTCGGTTTGCAGGCCCGCACTCAATCCACTGAGCCACACCAGCCAGGTGTATTTATTTTCTTCTGGGCACTTCATGCAAATTCCCTCCTTATGGCCTTATTTCCTTCACCTGTTAAGGGGCTAATTAATATCTAATAGTGTAGTTATGAGGGTTAAGTGAAACAGTTCATTAAAAAGCTGGCACAGATATGATTTCATTGGTATGAAATATCCAGAATAGGTAAGTCCATAGAGGCAGAAATCAAATCTGTGGTTGCTGGAGGCTGGGGGGAGGAGGAAATGAGGAGTGACTGCTTAATGGGTAGGGGGTATCCTTTAGGTGTGATGAAAATATTTTGGTGATGGTTGTAAAACTTTTTGAATGTACTAAATGCCACTAAATTAGGCACTAAAACCAGCTAAAATGGTGAATTTTTCATGATGTGAATTAGGTTATGTTACATGAATACCTCAATTTGAAAAAAACAAAAAACAAAAAAATAACAGCACAGTACCCAGGGCATGGTGCGCAGTAGGGTTCAGATCTTTTGAATCCTATGGTTTCCATACTTCAAAATCAAAACAAAACCCCAAAACTTCCTGACTCCTCATTGTCCCATCCCAAGTAGTATTCACTTCCCTCTCATTCATTTATTTCACAAGCATTTATTATTGCCATTTTAGATATTGGGGATTTGAAGGGGAACAAGACAGACACAGACCCTACCCCCAGAGTTTCCGGGCTTATAAGAAGCCCTGTAAAAAAAGAGAAAATTGCTGCACCGTGTTGTCAGGGCAAAGGGGGAGAAGTGCCAGGGTCTTCAGGGCACAGAGGACAGGAGGAGGGACCCAGACTAGGAAGACTTGGTTAGGGAAGGCCACCTATAGAAAGAGGCACCTAAACCAGAGTCTGAGTGAGGAGTAGGCCTGGGAGGAAAATCAGCCAGGTGGGGGGTGATGGACAAGTAGGGGGAGGAGCTGGAGGTGAGGGTTGGGAGAAATCAGGGGTTTCGGGAACAAGGCATGTAGGTCCTGGGAGATGAGAACGTGGTGGGTTCCAGGAGTCAAGAACAGGTTGGTGCCACTGCAGGAGAGAGTGTGAAAGGTAGGCACCAGATGAGGTGGGAGAGGTAGAAAGGAGCCACTGGTAGTAAGAGTTCGAATTTCATGCTGAGATATCCAGGGTCCTACAAGGTCCTCCGCTTTGCAGCACAGTTCTGGCTTACCCCCCTTGTACCCTCTGAGGCACAGTCCTTGCTCGGTTGTGGCCTGAGGGTCCCTGTGAATTCCTGCGCCTGCATGGCTTAGCTCACACAATCCCGTAGATATTCACGGAGAGCCTGCCCTGTGCCAAGTGCTGGCCAACCAGAGACTGTCAGAATTTGGCTCCACACTGGGAGAGCTCCTGGGCTGGTGGGGGAGGCAGCACAGGAAGAAATCATTACAAGATAAATAGAGAAGCGCTGAGATAAAGTGTGGGCAGGGCGGGGAGGAGGCGGGGCTGGCCAGGGTAGACCGAACTGGGTCTTCAAGGACAAGGAGTAGCACAAAAGGGAGATGCAGAGCCCAGCTTCGTGGGGTCACAGGATCCTTGAGATCCAGATGAAGGCTTGCACCCTCTACACTGGCAAACGCACATACATACCACAGCTCCCCAAAGGCACATATACGCTCTCGAAGGTGTCTCTGAACTCACTCCGCACTGACCTCCATGTCCTCCCTACACACAAATACACACACGCACACGCATTTCCAGGCAATTTTGAGTGTCCTTGGTCCCTCTGGCTTTGCCTGGGGAGAATGCCAAACACCCAGCCTCCTGGTTACGGCCCACCGCCTCACAGGCCTGCAAAGCTCCCTCTTCAACGCTGGACTTTGCACCTGTCACCGGATATTCATTGCTAATCTGGGCCGCCAGCCTGAGCAGCCTGCTGCAGCGTCTGCCCCTTCCACGACGTATTGGACCAGCCCCTCCCTCTCAGGATCCCAAATGCACTAGCCCGTCCCTCTCCCCACAGCCCGCGCCCCCCGCCCCCCCGCCTCTGCCTTGATCCTGGGGGTGGGAGTGAGGCCTGCGCCGATAGGCTCTCCACAAAAGCTTGGGAAGACGTAGTTAGTTGGGGGAGTTGCCAGCTACCCAGCCCTCCGCCCTCCCCACTGCAGCTTCAGCCCCACCTGCCGTGCGTCCTCAGGTGAGTCGAGCGACAGTTCTGGCCCGCCCACTGCCTGCCCCAGCCGGAAGCTTCCTCCGCTGGCTTGTACACAGTTCTTACAGGTGGGGAGCAGAGGGGAAGAACTGGGGGGCTGGGGGGAAACCCACAAATTCCTGAGGGCTCCCGGGAGCTGGAAAGGAGCCACAAGTTAGAGTGGGTGTGTATGTCTGAAGATCAGAGGGGGTGTGTGTTTATTGGTGGAAGAAATGTGACCTGAGCGGGTGGGGTGACACAATGTGGGTGTGGGTCTGTGTCCCTGGGAAGAATTCACGGGACCTGACAGGACGGAACGGAATGGAATAGGAGAAACAGAAAGGTCAAGATGAATTCAGTTCATTTCAGTTTAACAGAATCATATTTCGGGGGGACTCTGCACATTGTGGGGCCCCCAGTAGGCACCTACTGAGTGTTTGCTAATGAATGACTGGATAACTCACCTCTCCTTTCTAACGTCCCCTGCCCCACCCCCAGCCCCATATTCACTCTCAGCTCCCTCCCTCCCTCAGCTCCCAGGCTCGCACTTCGCAGCTGAGTGCCAAGCTCTCTGGCAGTCCCAGGGAACGGGTTATTCAGCCTAGTCTTTGCCCCCAGGGAGCTGCCCATCTAGTAAACTGGCCAATTCTGACTGTTAATAGTTCACCAGAGGCCAGTGAAGGGGGTCATCTAGAGGGTTCTGGGGCAACCTCACAGGCTGGAGTGGTCTTATTTGGCCTTGAGGGACAGCGGACTCTGAAAGCTTGTGGTGGGGAAACAGGGTGGGTGAAGTGGGAGGTGTCTGTGTGTGGGGGTGGGGGGATATAGGGGAGGGGGCTGTGGAGAAGAGGAAGAAGAGTGTGGCCAGAGGGCTCTGTGCTGGCTTGTGAGGCTGAGGAATCTGCATGCAGCACTGGGTATGGGGAGCTTGTGAAGGATTTTGAAATGGGCGTGATGGAGTCAGGTCTGGGCTTTAGGCCCATCACTCTGGGGAATGGGCTAGAGATGGGGAGAGACGGGGTGGGGGGAGGTTATTGTAGGAGCTGAGGTACAAGATGAAGGTGGCTTGGACTGGGGGAGTGGCAGTGGGGTGCAGAGGAGGGGAATAGTCATTCCAGAGATATTTGGAGGAAGAACTGATGGACCTGGTGACAAGTTGGTGGTCAGGAGGGGAGGTCTCGTTAAGGTATGGGCAAAAGGGACTATGGTGAAGTACTCCCTTAAACTAGGTGCTTCTCTCCTAGGTTTTTTCTTACCTTGTATACTCCTCCCCAGGCACTCCTCTGATTTAGGTACTCTACCTGCAAGTACCTGATTTTAGGCCCTAGCTGGTCCTCCAACAGGTACTTCCTTAACCTAGGGACTCTTCCTCTAGATACTCCCCAGATTCAGGTGTTGCTCCCCACACCCACTCCCCTGATTCAGGTGCTCCTCCTCCAGGTATTCCTGAGCCTAGATGATCTTCCTCCAGATACTCCCTTAATTCAGGTGCTCCTCTAGGTCTTCTCCAGCCCTAGTGATTCTCATCCAGATGATTTACTGGTTCAGGTGGTCTATATTTGGCTACTCCCTGAATATAGCCTCCCTCCGAGGCCACAGGTGAATGGACTGCAGTGTAACTGAAGGGCTGAGGGTACAGGTGGGTTAACAGGGGCTCCTGACTCAGGAGCACAGGGGCCAGGTCTGCCCTGGGTGGGGACTGGTACTGTCTTGCATGTGTGGTTTCCACTTCGGCTTGTTAGTTCTAAGCAATTGCTATTGCCCAACCTCTGGAAACCAGGACTGCCTCCGCCCCACCCCTACTCCCCCATCCTCAGCTTACCACGCAGTGTAGCAAACTGGGCTCTGGGCCCTGGTATCAGAGAACTGGGTTCAAGTCCTGGAACTTAGGCTGAGTTAGTTTATCCTTCTGGGCCTCCGCATCCTCATCTATAGACACAGGATATTGTCTACCCACACCACGGTTTTCTGTGGGCCTGATGCTGGGTGCCTGAATCAAAAGGTGTGCTCAGTGTAAGATCCAGCATTGATTTACTTTTTCCAGCCCCTTCCAGAGCTGTACCCTACAGTAGTCTTTTACAAATAGCCAATTTCTTAGCTTGTTTCTCTCCTGTGAACAACTGGTTATGGTGAGTTGTCCAGTCTCCAGAGTCTGTGCAGCACCCTGATGTGGCTGTGAGTATGGCCCGAATGTGTACCCTGTGACCCCCACCCTAACAGCCACACGTGTGCTGACATTCCAGGATCTGTGCCCCAGCGCTGCCTGGCACCTGGGGATCTCCTTGGAGCCAGGGCCCTTCTAGTTGAGACCGAGGCTCACGGGTGTCTTCCAGCCACTCCATGAGTGAGACCAACCAAAGTAAGTGTCAGTGGGTGGGAACTGAAGCAGGGCTGGTGCGGGGCTGGGGCTGGGGCCAGGACCCTCCCCCTGTTCCTCTCAGTTTCACCAGGGGGCCCTTCTGAAGCCCCATTCATAATGTTGTCCCTTTCTCTGCAGCCATCGTGGGGCCCTCAGAGCTCCCCACAGCATCAGCCATGTCCCCTGGACCAGGCACTGGGGCTCGGACCTGGCCTGTGTTGCTGGGGGTTGTGCTTGGAGCTATGGTCCTTTCTGTCCTCATTGCACTTGCTGCCAAATGCCACCTCTGCCACAAATACCTCACCAGCTACCAGCACCGCCGGCTGCCAGAGACAAGGAAGGGCATCTGCCCGGAGATGGGTGAAGATGAGGATGATGATGGCTTCATTGAGGACAATTACATTCAGCCTGGGGCCGGTGGGTTGGGGAGGGAGGGTAGCAGGAACCACTTCTCCCTCTGAGCCCCTATCTTTGGAAGCCCCCACCCCATCCCTTGGGCCTGACAGCTTAAGGATGGCGAGTACAAAATGGGGGCTGTGGAACCTCAGGAACAGAGGTAGCTAGGGTTTAAGGGATAACCAGGCATTGAGCAATTCTCCTTTGATGCTGGCCACCAAAGTGATGATGACCCTCTCTTGCTCTGTGACCCTCAATGGCTCCCTGCTATTCTCAGGATAAAGCCTACCAGGAGCCTAACTATGGAAATAAGGCCTCTGTCAGCCTCTTGGTTTCCTTTCTTGCCTTTCCCTATTATCCTCCCTACTTAAGTAATTCTTATTATACACCAGATGATAATAGTTAGCAGATGAAAATCAGTGTGCCAAGATTCTTACTGAAATTTTTCCCCTGCCAATAAAGTGGATAATCCAAGTGGCTATAATATATCCTGTTTTTCACAGGTATTACTAAATGTTTTCATGTCAAATAAAAATTAAAAGCTGCTCATTTTTATTTCTCTGAACCGGACCTTGCGCATGAAAGTGTTCCTTGCCTCGTAGATGGAAGACGCTGCTCCAGTGAGCCCCTCCCTCTCATAAAACCCTGTGAGCTGCTTCTCCACCATCATCAGCCTCGCCACATTCTACCTCGACCTTGATTGCAGCTTGTACTTCCTCCTTGCTGTTCTGTCCTTACAGCTGGACTGTGAGCTCCCTGAGGCCACAGGCTCTGTCTTACTTGTGTCCTCAGACTCTTGAACAGGGTAGATGCTAAATAAATATTTGTAAAAATTTGTTCAGTTACCTTGGGCTCAAGAGTAAGGTGAAAGGTAAGGGAGTGCAGTGGACTATGGAAGACTTGATCAAGAACTTGACAGGAGAAGAAGAGGGTCACAGCTGCTGGTGGGGATATCGGAGTGAGGGAGTCGGTCATGCTCCTTTCGCAAGCCCTGGGAAGGAATCCTGGCTTCTGCACAGCATTAGAAACGGCTGACTGACAGCCCTGGCCAGTGTGGCTCAGTGGATTGAGCACCCACCTGTGAACCAAGAGGTTCCTGGTTTGGTTCCCAGTTGGGGCACATGTATGGGTTGTGTGGGCCATGTCCCCAGCTGAGGGGGAACAAGAGGCAACCAATTGATATTTCTCTTCTCCTTTCCCCTCTGTCTGGAAATAAATAAAAATCTTATTTAAAAAAAAAAAAAAAAGAAGGGGACAGCTGACTGAGGAGGGCAGGAAGCAGGTGGTCCCAGCAGCCTGAGGTCAGGCATGGTACCTCTAACACTCTCATTTATGGGCGTCAATGGGACTCCAGGTCTGGGACTCCTAAACTCTCAATTCTGATTTTCAGGTACTCAGGTGTGAGAATCTGATTGGCCTCATTTGGGTCCAGGATCCACCACAGGTCCAACCAGCCATGACCTGTGGGAGCATGTGTGTGATTTGGGGTGCTTGCCTGTTTGTTCCAGGTCATTCCCAGGCAAGGGGAAGTCATGAACCAGGCAGCCACCCACCTTGTGTCCACCTGGACACTGTGTTAGCCTTTGAGAAAAGAGCCAGTAGAGAAGGGAAATGAAGAATAACTAAGGCTGGGAGGTGCTTGGGAAAAAGGCAGGAGGCCAATGGGGCTGGAGCCAGAGCAGTCTGAGGGGTGCCCGGGGCAGTGATGGAGCTGAAAAATGGGCCAGATCAGCTACAGCCTTGTGCCAAGACAGCTTGCACTTAGCCTAAGAGCAACCTAGGCTCATCTGTAAACTTCAGGCAAGAGAGTGATGCAATCATGACAGAAAAGTCGTTCTGGGTGCTGCGTAGTAATGGGCTGGAGGGCAGAGACGGGGGGGGGGGGAGATGAGGAAGATGTGGCTAATGTCTGTTCCCTTAGGCACAGGGAACAGTCCAGAGACTTGAAGGAAGCAGGGTTGGCAGCACCTCCTGGCTGCCGGATGTGGGGGGCAGGAAAAAGTCCATGAAGCCTCCCTGGTTTCTGGCTTGGTGGCTGGGTGCGTTGTGGAGGAGCCGGTTTCTGGGGAATGAGGATCCAGTGCCGGATGTGGGATTTCCAGGGAAAGATGCCCAGGGGCAGCTGGGATCCACAGAGGAGAAGTCCTGTCTGCTGACATGGGTCAGGGGATAGTCAGCTTCGATAGGGTCACTGAGGCCCTGGGAGTGATTTAGGTCACGGAAGTGGAGTTGAGGAGGGACTGGGAATGGAGTTGGGAAACATTGGCATCTACAGGCTTGTCAGTGGGGGTGAGGCAGCCAGGGCGAAGGGGAGTCCAGCGAACAGCCCCAACTCCAACACTTTTTCCTGAGCCAGAGATGGTCCGGCCCTCGCAGACCTGGGAATCCCCTGTGTCCAGGACAGCAGCAGAGGCTGCCCCAGCCCGACCTGGCCTCCGAGAGCAGAGAGGCTGAAATGCAGTGGGCCTGCCCCTGCCCTCCAGGGGCCCCCCAGGCCCACCTGGAGGGACTGCCCTGGGCCAGAAAGCAGCTCAGCTGTCCCTGGTTTCACATGTTTCTTGGGACCTGGGTCAGAATGTCTGAGGGGCCCAGGGGAAGGTATAGGCCTGATCCCAGACGAGAAGGTGCTTTTCCTGAGCCTAGCACCTGGCGAGGGTCAGCTGGGGAGGGCTTCCTCTCGGAACCTGCTGTGGGCAGCAAGCCTGACTGAGCAGGACCCTGAGGTCATGAGTTCCTTGGACCTTGTCCTCAGAGTCCTTGCTGGATTCCTGAGGAATCGTCGCCACTGTGCTCCACATGCCTGGCCCTGCGCACAAAGAAGGCACGTGACCTGGGTCCATAGGCTCAAGGGCCCAGGGATGCTGAGCCTGCTGGGAGGCTTGGGGCTCAGCCAGACCCGGCTCTGTCCTCTAGGCTTAGGCCCCAGCTCCAGCCTGCCTCTGCCCCAGCCTTGCACCCTGTCCTGCCTCACCTAGCAGCTGCCAGTACCTACTCTGTCCTGGGAACCCCAACCCTGACCTGACTGCTGAGGACAACTCAGCTCCTGGCTGCCTTGTCCTGCTGTCCCCAAAGCAAAGCCAGATCCCTTGTCCATATTTGGAGACCAAAGAGAGGGGTCACACAAGCCACAGACAGGAAGTTTAAGAAACCCCAGCACAGTAGCAAGGTGAGTTAAGAGCTGAGAATCCCTGGATTCAAATCCCAGCTCTGCCATTATGGGCTATGCAACCTTGGGCAAGTTACTTACACCCTCAGTGGTCTAATTTCTTCTCAGTAAAATGGGGATTGTAATAGTACTTGCCTCACATGGTTCTTAGAAGGATTAAATGAGTTATATAAGAGTGGAACAGAGCCAGCATCTGCAGGTGTTAGCCATTTGCCTGTGGGCACCCCCAGGACAGTTGCTCCCCACAGCAGGGTCTCCCCGCAGCAGGGGACCAGGCTTAACCCTTAGGAAGAAGCTTATCAAGACTCCTTCCTCCTCCTTCACTCTGGGCTGGGGATTTGAACTTCTCTGTTTCCCGGAACTCAGCTCAGGAAGGATGTGAATTAGCATCTCCGATGCTGTGGAAATAACCACAACAGTAATAGCACTGATGTTCCAGCACTTCTCCCAGCAGTCCTGCTGGGCAGACCCCCCTTTTGTAGTCTGAGAAGTGGAGGCTCAAACAAGTTCCTGTAAGCTGCTTCTTCACTCAGCAACAATGCCTTATCTCGCCCCAGCTCACCGACTAAACAGACCCAGAACACCCTGGACGGTGGCTCAGGTGGCTGGGACGTTGGCCCGTGCACCAAAGGGTCAGTCCCCAGTCAGTCAGGGTGCATACGGAAGGCTGCCAATCGATGTTTCTATCTCACATGGATGTCTCTCTCTCTCTCCCTCTCTCTCTAAAATCAATAAACAAAGCCTCAGGTGAGTATTAATAATAATAATAATAATAATAATAAATAAATAAACAGGCCCTGAGAAGGAACCTCTTGCTTGTGGTACTTGCATTGATCCTGTCAGGCCAGCCCCTGCCCAACTCCCTGAGTGAATGGGGGCTGAGAAGTCTCTGGGTGCAAGCTCTGGTTTGGGGGAGCAGGCTGTGAGGGTAGATGTGGTATGTCCCATCTGAGGGGTGCTGACTTCCATGCCTATGCCCAGGGGAGTCTCATAGGTCCTGAGGCAGGGAGCCCTGTCCTGTGCAGAGAGCTGAGCGTGAGGGGCCTGTATTGGTTCCCTACAGCCTGGAAAAAGCTCTATTAGGGAGGCTGGAGGGTCCCCAGAAGGCCCAAGGTCTTGTGTCCTTGGATATGATATCAACTCCACCTGGATTGGAACAGATTGGAAAGTTTCTGGGAAATGCTCTTCCAGGATCCAGGCATCCAGATGACATGGCTGAGAACCCGGATTTTGACTCTTGAGCCCAGGAGGAACATACAGGGGCCTCTCTCTCCAGCTTGCCTGCCACCTTGATGGGAGCCTCTAGCTTCACATCACTGTAGTCTGCCTCCTTCTGGTCTTTTCTCTTCACCCAATACTGGTTCAGATTTCAGGGTCTATTATGTCAACCTGTCTTGCCAATATCCTCAGTTACATACCCCATTGTCTCAGCATTGCACACTCCAGGTGAATGCCAACCTGGGACCTGGTGCCCGACCTCCGTGTGCTGCTGAGAAACCCCCACCATCGCCCAGGCTGGTGAATCTGTTAATGCCTGGCCTGCAGCCTCCCGTGGGCTCTCAAAGCTTCCAGCAAACTGGCTGTTTCCTTGGTCATATACCTCTCTCATTCTCCATAGCAGCTCTTTAAAATGGCCTCTTCTGCCCTGGCTGGTTGCTCAGTGATTGGGCGCAGGCCTGTGAACCAAAGGTTTGATTCCCAGTTGGGGTCCATATCTGGGTTGTGGGCCAGGTCCCCAGTAGGGGGCATGCAAAAGGCAACTGATCACTGTATCTCTTGCACATCGATGTTTCTCTCCTCTTTCTCCCTCCTTTCCCTTCTCTCTAAAAATAAATACATAAAATCTTTTAAAAATAAAAATAAAATGGCCTCTTCCTTACAGACAGAATAGTTGTTGCTCAGGGCCTCCCTCAATTTTCTGCTACAAAACCCACAAAGTTAACCCGTGTCCATTCTTCCTTCTCCCTCACCAAAATGGCTTTACAAGCCCAGTACCTCCACTGTGTGTCCTGGACCAACCTTCCCGCCTGCTGTGCAGGGACTTTAAGACCAGCTACTTCTCTACCTTGTATCTTAAACCTCTTTCTGTGATGTGAACCTATCTCATGTCTCCCATCTTAAAGGTCCGCCATGAAGACCTGCCAGTCCCAGCTTTCAAACATCCATGGAGTCTGTTCTGTCCCACTCTGTCCCAACAGCTATCCTGTTGTCTACACCTCTATCATCTTCGACCTGGACGATGGCATTAATCAACCAACTGAGTTCCCTGCCTCTGTTTTGGCTTCATCCAATGAATTCTCTGGGCTGTAGGCAGAATGATTGTCCTAAACACAATTCCAACCAGGCTATTCATCCCTCTGCTTATAACCCTTTACTGGCTTCCTCTCGGCCTTGAGAAACTGTGCCTCGTGCAGGAAGCTGCTAAAGCCCAGGGCTGGCCTCTTCCTGCTACTGTGCAGTGTTCAGCCACACACACCCTTCATAGTTGCTTGAAGGAGCCAAGTTCTCTTGTCCTTGGACCCTTCTGCTCTTCCTTCTTTCCGGGCACTCTTCCCAGACTCCCAGCTTGGCCAGCTGCTTCTCATCCCTCAGGGCCCATGGGGCCCTTCTGGGGGAAGGGCATCACTTCTTCTGGGGCTGTTTGGCCATTTCTTCTTATTCTTTTTCTTAGAAAGCTGACCCTGGCTCCACCTTGCAGCCAGTGAGTCCCAAAGCCTGCTCTGGTCAGAGTCTTCACTCCTCGGATTAAACTCTCCCCATGTTTCTCAGGGTTCCTCAGCGGGGCTGCCAAGGTCATTGCACAAACAGGGGTAAGGGGGACGGATTTGGTGGGAGCAACGTGGAGGCTCCCCTCCGTAGGACTCTCATTTTCTCACGTTGGAGGGCTCAGGCCTCCTGTGGAGAGTGGTGTTGGGGGTGATGTGGGCTATGAAGGGAGTGGAGGGAAGCTGTGACCCGCAGCTGTAGGTAACCCTCCTTGTAGGACCAGTCGACAAGAAAATGGTGTGACTGCTGAGCTGCGTTGCAGACCAGGTTGAGGCTGGTGATGAGGAATTCCTGGTGACATCTGGCTGCCTGGTAGTGCCGGTTCCTCTAATAACTGCTCAGTGCAAGGCAGCAGGCTCAGTGAAGGCAGATGTGCAGATTCGTCCATGGAGGGGCTTTCCTGGGAGAGTGGGACCAGAGAGGCAGGTGGCTAAGGAGATGAGGACTCTGTCAAGGAGTGGGTGGAATGATGGGTTGTAGAATATTAACCAGAGGGAGGTGAAGATGGGAGGGGTAGGTAAGGGAAGAGGGGGCAGCTTTAGAGAGATATTGGAAGGTTCTTGTGGACAGCTGGTTGCAATGCGGACCAAGACGGGGGTTTGTGAGATGCACTGAGCAACAAGCTGGAGGGGGGAGGTTGTAGGGCGGGCTTCACTGATTGAGGAAGCAGTAGCATTTGTGCCCTTCCTGTGCCTTGACCCATCTCTTGCCCCCCAACTCATGGTCCAGGCGGGTGTGCAGATGTCTACCTCCACTGCCCCTCGAAGTAGGCCCTCTGGGGCAGGAGCCACATTCTCCATCCTCACCCTTTCCAGGGGAGCCTGACGTGGGCCTCGCCTACAGCAGCTGCTCGTCCAGACACTGTGTCTAGTAACCGTCCCCCTCCCCATTTTCTAGGCCTCTGTTTTCCTTTACTTTCTTAAAGGAAATATTATGGAAGAGTCTGACCCTGTCTCAGCCAAAAAGAAACATGATTCCTCCCCATGTTACAGGATGGAGAGGTATTCTGTGGTCCTGGAATGGCCCAGGGGTTAGTGATAAGATAGCTCCCTCTTAGGAACCCAGAAAGAGTGAGAATTTCTGGGGCCAGTGGTGTGGGGCCCCAGGAGAGCCAGGGCCCACGGCGGACAGTGACCTACCTTCCCTACCCTTCCCAACTACAGGTGCATCTCTCCCTGATATTTACACACACATTGCCACCCAACCAGCCTGGAGTCCTTTATCCATCTGACAAAGCACCTGCTCTGTGTCAAGTCCATGCTGGGAACTAGGGATGCACAGGTGAGAAGACCCAAACTCTGCCAGAAGGAGCTCCTCACCTGATTAAGGAGACAGGCACACAGAGAAAAAAATTGCAGACTGGTGTCTATGATTGAGGGTTTGAGGCTGGAAAAGGGGCAAGTCGCTAGTTTAGGGGAAGCAGGTCTGGGAAGACTCCTAGAGAATGTGGCTCCCTAGAGAACTGAGCCTTGAAGGATGTTAGGGAGGCAGGGAAAGAATATACAATATACAGAGGTTGGGAAAAGTGAGAGAACAAGGTGAGGCCCAGCAGTAGGTCAGCGTGTCTGGCTCAGGGGGTGACTGCAGGAGCGGGAGAGGCCAAATTGTGTTGTTGTCTGCATGTTACCCTGTAAGCAGTGGGGGCCAAGGAAGGATCTTAGGGTAAATTCTCACTTTTGTTTGAGCACAGTCACTGGGGCTCCACGTGTGTGTGCTGGGGTTGGGGCGGGAGGCGGATTTAAGAGAAGAGCGAAAGTAGGGAGAACAGGAGAGAGGCTGTGGCATCACGGCGACGGCGCAGAGGATCTGTCTGGGTGGTGAGTGTGGAGTGTGATTACCGCACGGACATCTGTCTGTCTACCAAGGACGTCTGCAGGGGCTGATGTGTGTGCGGGCACAGGGTGAGGAGAGACCAAGGGGGCCATCTGGGACCATGCTCAGGGTTCTGACCCAGATGCCGGGTGAATGGTGAGATGGAGGAGCTGGTTCAAGAGAGAGGGGTTCCAGTCTGAATATGTGGAGGAGCCTGAGGTGCCTCTGGCAGACCTGGGGCTGCTGGACATGCCCTATCCTTTCTGCTCACGCGGCTCCCTCCCTGGGTTGGCAACATCCTTCTCATCCATCAGCTCCACGTTCTCTCTAGGACACTGTCTTGCTCTTGGCAGCTGAAAGCAATGTTCTCTTGTTGGAGCCTGTGTAGCTCTACATCGAACCCCTCTTAGGGGAGATGTCTGGTCCCTTCCTTTCTATCCTCTGAGGGTCTCCTGTAACCTGCACCTTGGGAAGCCGTAAGCAATGACAGAACACTGAGCCCTCTTCAGCTGGTGCTTTATCCTGGCCACCCGGGGAGTGTTCCTTCACCACCGAAGAGGAGATCCCTTCCAGGGTGCACCTCAAGCAGGAAGTGACTCTTACCACCCAAGGGTGTGTCAAACACCCCTCCCGTGCCCAGGAACCCAGAGACAGGCCAGCAAGTGCAGTGACTACGGACCAGGATGTTCTGGTTTCAGAGGCGGGGTAGGGCCTTCAGCCTCCCAAGAAACCAACTGATAAAACCCCAACACTTAAGGCTTCATCTCGAGCCAGCACATGAGCAAATACCAAGGACTCAGCACCCGCTTCCCTCCCTGGGACCAAAAACCCATCACCTTCCTGAAGCTGAGCACCCTCTACTCCCCATCTCTCTTCCAGCTTCAGGGTATCTAAGAGGAGAAAGCACAGGTGTTACAGAGGACACCTTCAAGGCTCCTTTCATCAGCCCCAGACAGACAGGTGCAGAGCGTTCATGTTGGAAGGGGTGAGTATGGGGAAGGGGCAAGGGACGGGAAGGAGGCGTCTGTAGGTGAGATGGGGGTGTGAAGACAGTAGCAATAAGAGCAGCCACCACTTTTATTGCACACTTGTAACGTACCCAGTCCTTCCATACATGTCATTGGATCCTCAGAACTGACTACCATGACCACAGCCACGACTCTCAAGAAACCGAGGCTCGGAGAAGTTAAGTCACTGGCCCAAGTTCCCTAGCTGGGAAGTGGCAGAAGGGGGGAGACCAATCCAGGCCTGTCCCATTTCAGAGCCCGTGTTCTCTCTACTTTGTCACCAGCGATTCTCCTTGATGGAGACCTGCCGGTGCACTCTCTGGGATGGGTAGCCGACCCTCCCGGGGAAATCCCTGACAGGGGTTGGAGGGCACAGTTGGCTGGAGGGAGGTGGGGAACAGGAGCCAAGAGTCTCCAGGGATCCCAGACACATCTCTGCCCAGGGTCCCCAGATACAAATAGATGGCCTCTGACAGTCCCATGGCCCTGGCCCCCAGCTCCAGGAAGACACACTCGCACCTCGCCATGGTGTGGATGAGTGGGCACACTCAGGGCCACAGTGCACATCACACAGCCCCACAGAAGGGCTGGACAGTCCTGGGGATGCGTGGGCACACACACGCACATGCACTCACTCATGCCCTGGCTCGGATCTGTGAACAGGCTGTGGCAGGGCTCTGGCTTGGTCAGATGAGGTTGGCAATGCTGGACGTGGTCTCCTGACGCTGGACAGCAGACAGCCGTCCTGAGATGCTGAAGATGCTGCCGTTGCTGCCATGGTCACTGTGGGTGGAGGGGGCGGCTGTGCAGATGGGAGGGCAGTGTCCACTCATGCCCACCTGATACAGCAGCAAGCCCAGTAGCAAGAGTAAGCCGGAGACAGCCAGGGCGATACCCACGGACAGCATGGTGGTCAGTGGCCGGGCAGGGGCAGGGGCGGCAGCCAGCCCAGCCAGTGTCAGGCCAGTGACCAGCAACACCAGGCCACTGAACAGCACCACGAGGGCATCAGCACTGCCACCGCTGCGCAGCAGGGCCACATGTTGGGGCTGGCGTATGCAGTTCATGTCCTGCACGGCTGAACTCATCAGCTGCTTAACCAGAACCAGCAGGGCCAGCAGGCAGAGCACGGTGCCCACTGCCAGCCGCCACTCACCCGAGCGACTGCTGGTGGAGGCGAGCAGAGCCACACCGCCTGCCCCACAGCCAGCCACGAGGCCTACAGCCATGCCGAAGCAGACTGCTGAGCGCCGCGGCTGCTGGGACCACCATAACTCCACCTGCTCTGCCAGCACATCTGGGGGCAGCCCCCTGCCTGGTGGGGCTCGAGCCTCTCCCCCTGGCATGGCCAAGTCTGGGACAAGTCAGGGCAGAGAACAGCACCAGGGAGGAACTAAAGGGTGTGGATCAGGGCCCGGAGCCCCCACCGCCTGCTTGGCAGCTGGTAGCCGGGAGTCCCATTCCTTTCACAGTCCAGGGTAAAGTCACTGTCATCTGTGGGGGAGAGTCACAGTTGTTACCTTTGCCGCTCTCCTGCCCCCACCCATGGTCTTTCCTGGGGGCTGTGGGGATGCACCCCAAGAATCCTCCCACATCCCCTGAAATGTCCCCCAGGAAGCCCCCTCCCTAGCACCACCCCTTGGGGGTGCCTCTCCAACACCCCACCCCTCCAAGGAGCCCCCCTTGCCCAGCCTCTGACCTCTCTGGCTCTCTCAGTTGCCTGTCCCATCCCGGCTGGCCAAGGGAGCTGGTGCCACGATGGACAGTGGATGATGACGATGACAAGAGCCAGAGATAAAGCCTCATTCAGGATCCACTCACATGGCTTCAGCTGTCACCGCTGGCTCCTGGGGGGAGGGAGGCAGGGAGGGAGGGGGCTGTGACTTAACCCTTCTGGAACCAGCAGCTTGACCCTGGATCTTCTCGAGTAGGGCTGTGTCCCTGCAGGTTAGGGTCTAACCCCCCAGTGCCCTCCTTCCCCTAACATCTGGTCCAATCTCGCAGGCATGGCTGCTGGAGCCCAAACCCACCCCAAGCCCATCAAACCCAGATCTCCCTCCCAAGCCCCAGACCCAGAGCCAGTTGCCACCTTGATGTCCCATAGACTTACTGTCACCTCTGATGCAACAGGTCCAACCCCAGCTCCTTATCTTACCCAAACCTGTTCCTCCTCTTGTGCTCCTCACTCAGGCACACCCCAGGGAGCCACCTCTAAACATTTCTCATCCCATCCCCTACCCTCATCCCCCCAGCTCCCTGACTCCTCCCCCTCCCAACCCCATCTCCTCAGGGTCTTCCTGTCTCCCAGCTCTCTGCCCTCTCACCACCCCCACGGCACCTCCTCCAAGATTTTCCCAAAGTTGTACAAAAGGAAAGGAGGGCTCTGGGTCTGAACCCCAGCTGCAGTCCTTACCACCCCTGCAAACTGGGGTGAGGGGCCCCATTGTGGTTACTCATTTAACATGTCCCTGAGAAGCCAGCCAGCAGGACTGGGTGAAATAAAGCAGCCAGGGTCCCTGCCCTCAAGAAGTCCCAGTTACAGCAGGTAGGTTCGTGGTTCATGTGATAAATGCTGGGTGTAGATTAGTTGGAAGAGGGGTTCTGGGAGATGGTCAGAGAGGTCCCCTTGAGTTCACCTTTTAGAGTCCCACTCTCCTTATGTTAAAATTGAGGACAATAACATTTATCTTGAGGGGTGGGAGCTAGTCATTTGATAGCTCCATTTCAGAATTTAGTGGGAATTCTGGGACCTGTATAGATGCCCCAAACAAGCTTTTTGAATTAAAGGACACAATATTGGTTATCCCCTCCAATTCAGGATGGAACTCCTGCTAATAATACACAGGATGCAAGTCCTGGATCATTCCAGGAATGTGACTATGTGGTTGTACATGGGTTACACCCCTGCTGAGGTCTCTGTCCTCCACAATCCCTCAGCAGGGGCAGAGAGGCAGCTGGGTAGGAGGGGCAGGTGCACATACCCCTGAGGGAGGTGGGGAAGGGGCTGTGGGAGGGGCCCTGGGGTCAGCGCCACATTCCCTGGGCAGTGATTTCACGGGTCTGAAAGTGCTTGCACCGGCTGGGTTGAGATGGAGGCAGTGGGAGAAGGTGGGGGCGGGAGAGGAGTAGGGGGCTAAGGGGAACTCACGAGAAGCCTGGAATTGCTGGATCCAACCCGAGCAGGGCAGGTGGGGCGCTCCAGCTCCGTTTCCGGGGAGGTGCTTCACCTGCCTAACCTGCACCCTGGTGAGACCAGCGGTGGGGAGGGAGATCAACAGGTGTTTCCTAGGCAGGGCTTGAGCCGATTGGCTGACGTGGCACTGCTCCTTCAGCGGACAGATGCATTCCAGGGAAGGGAGGGGCTTCTGTCAGCTGCTGTTAGGGCTCGAACAGAATTCCCAGACCTAGGCTGCAGGAGAAATGTTGTCTATCCGCCCCAGTGCCCGGGCCCTAACCCATCCCCCCAGCTTCAATCCCATCTGGGCTTTAGCCCAGTTCCAAATCTAACCCCTGCCCCAGCTGCAGTTTCACACCCGAGCCCCAGCCCTTACCCCACATCTTAGCCTCAACGCTGAAGATCAAATCTCAATCTCAACCCCCAGCCTCATTTCCAAATGAGGACCCAAGTCCTGTCCCAGCTCCAAATCCTCACCCCAAATCTGGCTTGAAACATCAGATCAAATTCCTCACTGAACCCCAGCTCCAAATTCTGGAACCCTCCTCTCATCCTCAGTCCCAACTTCGCTTCCTGTTCCAGAAGCCAGCCCCCAAATCCTAAATCCAAACTCAGACGTGCCTCAGCCTCAAGTTCCACAGCTGACCCCTGGCCCCAGCCCCTGTCCCGCCATTCCTTGGCACTTTCCGCTGGCTGAAACGCCCCCAAGTCCCTGACGCATTTTCCTTCCGAGCTCCAGTGCCTGACTGCGTCCCACCGGCTGGCTCCTGCTGGGGGAGGCAGGATTCGAGCACACAGGGAGGAGGGATAAAGGCACTTCCTGTGGGAAACAGGAGCTTCCTTGCTGAAAACACTTGCAGAATAAACTTCCAGATAAATGCCACACTCCTTCACAGGGCTCACAAGCCCTGGCCACACACAGCAGGTCAGCCAATTGCCACTGGTGCCTGCACTCCAGCCAGAATGCAAGTCGTTCCGGTTCAGCATGCTCTGCCCCCCGCTCTGCATTTCTGTTTGGTTTCTGAACACAGAGTTCCATCTGCTTGGGATATTGACCACCCCAGCTTCAGTCTGGCCAACATGAATTCGAATTCTTTAACTGAGATGTTACCTCCTCCAGGAGGCTCTCCCTGACATCCAGTCTGGTTTAGGTGCCACTTGGGTGCACCCATGGCCCCTGTGTTTTCCCCACAACTGCTCAGACTGTGTGTGCTGTAATTTTCCTTCTTTACTTATCTGTCACCCTCCACTAGATGCCTGATCTCAAAGGCATATAGGTTTGTGCCTATTTTGCGAACCATGGTGACCTCAGCTAGCGCTGTGCCTGGCACATGGAAGGTAATCGGTAAATATTTGTTGCATGAGGTGTGCGGATTTTGAGCAGGGAGCATGTGAGATGAAGCTGGAAAGACAAGTTAGGCTTAGGCTGCACTGGGCCTTGAACAGCACGGTGAGGCCCTGGCTATCATTGGAGGTGCCCATGGAGGGTCCTGAAGTGTAACTGGACACAGTCAGGGCTCTGCTGCTCACAGGCGCATCTGGCACACCGCAAGCACTTGGGTGGGCTGGGGGAGGGGCGCGTTCTGGTAGGAGGGGGTTAGGCTGTCCCCACCTCCTGGATTGGGCCCCTTGTAATGAGTGCAAGAGATGAGGAAAACCAAATCACAGTTATCTTTCCACCAGCAGCTCACCAAGTGATTGGGCTTGCCCTGTCTGTGCTTCTCTTTGTGCTGTGCTGTGGGGATGCTTGTGGGGCTGCCCCTGGCTCTGGGACGGTGCTGTCCAGTAGGAATATAGTAACATCAGCCACATACGTAATTCCATGTTTCCAGTAGCCATGATAAAAAAGTGAAAAGAAAGAGATATTCATACATTAACATTTTATTTCACCCCTAAATATTCACATTTTAACATGCAAATGATTAAATGAGCTATTTCAGCCTTTCATTTTGTATGAATTCTTGAAAATAAGTTGCGTGCCTTCTACCTTGTTAGACTAGCCATGTTGTGATTGCTCAGTTGCCACATGCGGCTCGTGGCTCCCTTACTGGATGGCGTAGGCTGACTGCTGTGGGGCAGACTGGGCCTCAGGGGGAACACGAGGGTTTGCCACTTCGCAAAGCCCCAGTTACAGCTTTATAAAGGTGTCCCCTTCCCTGGGAGGAGCAGGGAGGCTGTGGGGCCTGGCAGGCTTTTGGGCTGTGTATTCCTCTTGCACATGTCTGACACTCATTTATCCTCCTGGTCCCAAGGAGGGGCCAGTCCCGGGCCGAATGACCTGGGGCAGGGAACTCATGATGTTTTCCCTCCTCTTCTCCACTCCTGGTCCTGACCAGCCTCTCTCTCCCCTCTCACTCCAAATCCAGAGCAACGAGTGCCAGGGGTGGACCCTGCCTGGACATGTGGGTATTCCCAGGCCCCCCAGGGTACTTTGGGTACTACTTGGGAGCCACTGGTTGGTAAAGACTGGTTGTGCTTTCTATGGGGACAGGTAGATAGCCACACCAGAACCTCCTATGGGGCCCGGTCTTCGGTGCTGGGAGAACAGGATGGTGGAGGAGGCTCACTGGTAGCTGACACTGTCTGGCCACAGCTGGTGCGGACTTGGGAAGAGGGCGGGGGAGCCAGTGGGAGTCTGAGGCCCAGGGAGAGGACAGCCTCCATAGGTATCAGCTGTCACAGTGGAACTGACCGCGTTCCCAGAGCTGAGTTATGGACTGACTGCAACCAGAAGGGTAAGAGGGGAGTCCATGTGTCAACGCCTGGCCACTTGCGTGACCAGCAAGGTTCCTAAGGCTGAGGTAGGAGGAGGGGACTGCCAGGCCCACTCCATTAGTGAGGAGTGGACCGGAGGGAGGTACCCTGTGAAGGAGGAGGCGGTGCCAGTGAAGGCGGTGAGACCTGCCCCATGGGGTCAGATTCCTCATCGGAAGGAGGTCTTAGGTGCACCAGCCACCCAATCAGTGCCACCCAGCGGGCTGACGTAGGGACGCAAAAGACAGAACAAGAAGAGGTAAACAAGATTGGACCTGTGACCCCAGATTTGCTAGCAAGAAGCTGTGCTCACTCTTGTGCAGCTGAGAAAACATGCTGCTGACCTGCTGGCCTCTGGGCCAGGCTTGGCTGGGCAGGGCCCTCCTTGGCCTGGCTTTCTCCTCTGCAGCTGGGCCCCCGGCCAGGCGTCCGTCATTTGAATGTTGCTACATCCTAGCCACAGCTAATTAAATTCCTGGGGCCCTGAGAAGAGCCCCAGTTTCCTTGGCATGTTCCTTCTTACCCTGTCTTTCTCCCTCCCTTGTTGCTTGGATAACTCCCCGCCAATCCTAGAGTCAGAAGAACTCCCATCTCTGCTTCCCCGCTGCCACCATGTTGGTCCCAGCAGCTGTCCTCACACGTATGTTCCCACAGTGTCCTCCTAACCAGTTCCCCCGCCTCTACTCTTGGGCCTCTCAATCAATGATCCACCCAGATACCTGAGCGGACTTTTATTTATTTTATTTTTTAAAAAGATTTTATTTATTTATTTTTAGAGGGGGAAGGGAGGGAGAAAGAGAGGGAGAAACATCAGTGTGTGGTTGCCTCTCATGTGCCCCCTACTGGGGACCTGGCCCGCAACCCAGGCATGGGCCCTGACTGGGAATTGAACCTGCGACCCTTTGGTTCTCAGGCTGGCACTCAATCCACTGAGCCACACCAGCCAGGGCCCTGAGTGGACTTTTAAATCAGACCCAGCCTTGCCTCCACGGAACTGAGAGCCTAGAAGGAGAGGCAGCCTCAGACAACTGAACAGAGGCATGTTACAATGAGGGTTATGAGAGGAAACTGCAGCAAATGTAATTTAGATGGGGGCGGGAGGAGTCAGGGATGGTCTTCCTGAAGAAGTGACATTTCTGTTATCCTCTGAAGGATGAGTAGAAGTTCCTTGACTGAGGTGTGAGGGCAAGAGCATTTCAGACAGACAAACCAGCCTGTGGAAAGACCTGGAGATAGGGAAGAACTTGGCCTTTTGTAGGAATTGAAAGGCCAGTGTGTCAAGAGCTCGGGAGGTGGTGGGAAGTGACTCTCAGCGGCTCGGCACTGGGCTCTGCAGTGTGTCTTCAAGACCCGGCACCATCTGGCCCTGCTGACATGATTTTGAGTTAGTTTCTTCTGCAGAATTGAAGCCAGGAGGCTGGTTTGGAATGGGGAAACCTGATTCCCAAAGAGCCTGTCTACCCAGCATGGCTTTTTTCTCAATGGATGAGTCTCTCAGGGGTGCCCGAATGTTTCCCTGCACCCTGGGCCTGGCCTCCCAGTGGGCAGAGGACATGCTGGGGTGCAGGCTGGTCTGGAGGAGATAAGCTGGCCACTGAGACTGGGTGTGGGCTGGGGGAGAGGATGGGCATTGCTAGGGAGAGAGTCCCATGTACATTTTGCTTTGTGCCTTCTGCCCTGAGCCTGCCTTCAGCTATTCCCAGCCCTCGGGAGAGATCTGCCAAGTGTGATATCTGTGTCTCATCTCTTGCTGGGGAAACTCACCCAAAGCAGTGCCCAAGAACAGACAGGGGAACTTGGGGAGATGCCTTGGGGACCCCAGGTTTAAACCAGCCAGCAGGGACCAGCAGGGACTGGGGGCTTAAATATCTGTTAGTTGGGTCTTTGGAGGGTGCCTGGCCTCTGCAGGCGGGAGAACACAGGACCATTTGGGTAGATTGCTTTGCTCTTTAGTGCATAAAAACTACCTTTTCTGGTATGTGTGGCTGGGTCACACATATAACAAGGGGCCCCAAGGAAGAGGTGCCCCCCCAGAAATGGAGGAGTGGGGCAGGCCCTGAGGAACAAGGATGACAAGTCTAGAGTGGCATGAAGGTGAGAGAAGAAGGGCAGAGCTCTGCTTATAGTTCTAACAAGAGTCAGCAGATAAGGAAGACTCGGGGGACTTTGCCATGTTCATGATTTTACTCTCGTCTTTACACAAATGTAGAAATCCTCAGAACACCTCATTAGGTTTCACAGAGGAGAAGAAAATGCAGGACGCTTTGTCTGGTCTCATCTTGGCTGACAGAGAAGGAAACCAGGTCAGAATTGGGAGTAGGCAACCCATCCGTGAGGCCCAGAGAGGAAAGGGGGTGGCAGGAAGCCAGCTACAAGTTCAGTGTGGTTTCCATAGGGACAGGCAGCAGTGACTTTGGAGGAGCTGGAGCCCCTCTTGCCAGCCCTCAGGGTCCCCTCTTTCCCTTCCTCCTTCCCCAGCTCCCTGGCTAAGCAGAGTTGGACACAGTTGTGGTCAAACACTTTTATTCTGACCAAGCCTCACATTCCTCCGGGCAGGAGAAAGAGGCTGGTGCCCTCAGTGCGGTCAGTGCTGCAGGAACTGCAGCCCAGAGTTGGCCTGAGGACAGGTGCACAGTGCTTCTTCTAGTGTGGCTGGAGATGGCCCACCGGAGGGGGTCACTTGATCTGCACCTCAAAGTCCTCTTCTGACCCGATGAGGGAAGGAAGCCGAATCCCGGTGATGGGATGGAACCCTGGGACCTGCTCCTGTTCTTGGATCTGGTCTCTGAGGCGCTGGATTTCCAGGCGTTGCATTTCAATGATTCTCCCGGTTTCTTCTTGCTCGTTTAGTCTCATGGTGGGAGCAATGCCAAGCATGTTCGTACTGGACGCTGTAAGGGACGGAACAGGACTAATGTGGGCCAGTCACTGAATGGTAGCGAAGTCTTTTTGAAACCAGCATATCCTCCCTTCCTCCCTCCCTGCCTCCCCAAACCTTTATTGAGCACCTACTATGGGGTAGACACTCAATCCCAGATGCTAGGGATACAGAGATGAGCCACTTCACTGTCTCGCAGAGATAGAGAAATGGAGAGACATACTTTAGAGTGATAGACAAATGCTGAGCATGACCTCAGCCCTGCCCTCTCCTGAGCCCCCCAGACTGCCTGCCCCGAGGCCCCCTCCAGGGCAGGCTGCTCCTTCTCCCATTCCCCACACCCAAGCAGAGGGGCCTCCCCTGTTGACTTTGGTTGCTAACAGACTGCCAGTCCTCCTCCTCAGGTAAACCCCTGCTCCTAGAGACAGACTCCTCTCTCCCCTCCTGCTGTGGCCACTCATCCACATTCCTCGAGGCCTTTCCCCGGACTCTCAGTCACCCTCAGGTGCTGCCATCATCCTGGGCAACACTGGTGTCCACGAGGGTCAACCTCACCGCACAAGGCTGGACCTGCAGCATCAACGTCCTTGGCGTCTGTGTGGCCTCCCCTCCCTCCTCACGCACAAGCACTGCGTTCTCCCATCAGGGCCTCCCTTCCTGCCTTATGCTCGAGACACCTGGCCTTTGACTGAGTCTGGACCTCTTCTTCCTGGACAATTCCCTTTTTTACCCACCAAGAGGGATCCTTTTAGATTCACTCTCTTTTCTGTCCAGTTAGACCCACAGTGAGTTTTTTGCGCCTTTTCTTGCAGCACCCTCAGTGGTCTACGTCTTTTCCTTCGGCCCCATGTGCCCCGCACGGCCGACCTGAAATAAATAATCCAACCACCCAGTGTCCCCACTTTCACATCTGGCCTGATGCACACTGCTGAGAAAGTGACGCATGAGATTCAAGTTCTTCATGTCCCCCGTCTGCAAACTCTCATCCTCCGCGGCAGCACTTTCAAAGGTCAATCTTGAGCTCCCCTCCCCAATTCCTTTTAAACAATTGTGGTAAAATATATATAACATAAAATTTGCCTTGTAAACCATTTTAAGTGTACAGTTTAGCAGTGTTAAGGACATTTACACTGTTCTGCAACCAATCCCCAGAACTCTTCTCATCTTGCAAAACTGAAACTCCATATTGAGGGAACGACAACTCCCCACTCTCTTCCACCCACAGCCCTGGGCAGCCCTGGTTCTACTTCCTGTCTCTATGAGTGTGACTACCCTAGAGGTACCTTGGATAAGTGGAACGATAGGTGTTTGTCTTTTTGTGACTGGCTTTTTTCATTTAGTATGGTGTCCTCAAGGTTCATCTATGTTGTATCATATGTCTAAATTTCCTTCCTTTTAAATGCTGAATAATATTCCATGGTGTGTATACCGCATTTTGTTTATCCATTCATCTATGAGGGACATTTTGGCTGCTTCCACCTTTGGTTACTGTGAATGATGCTGCTGTGAACATGGATGTACAAATATCTCTTTGATACCCTGCTTTTAACTCTTTTGGGAATATACTCAGAAGTGAAATTTCTACCCTGGCTGGTGTGGCTCAGTGGACTGAGTGCTGGCCTGTGAACCAAAGGGTCACTGGTTCAATTCCCAGTCAGGGCACATGCCTGGGTTGTGGGCCAGGTCCCCCGTAGGGGGCACGTGAGAGGCAACCACACACTGACGTTTCTCTCCCTCTCTTTCTCCCTCCCTTCCCCTCTCTCTAAAAATAAATAAATAAAATCTTTAAAAAAAAGAAGTAAAACTTCGGATTCAAATGGTAACTCTATTTTCAATGTTTTGAGGAACTGCCATACTGTTTTCCATCGCGGCTAAGCCGCTTTAACACAGCACACCAGGTTTCCAACTCCTCCGGATCCTTGCCAATACCTGTTATTTTCTCTTTTTTTCTTTTCTTTCTTTTTTTTTAGTTTTGTTTTTGTTTGGTTTATTTTGATAGTAGCCATCCCAATGGGTGTGAGGTGGTATCTCGTATTTTTGGTTTGCATTTCCCTAATCATTGGTAGTGCTGAGCATGTTTCCATGTGCCTGTGGGCCATTTATTTATATCTTCTTTGCAGAAATGTCTATTCCAGTTCTTTGCCCACATTTTAATCTCTCTCTCTCTTTTTCTTCCTTCCTTTTTTCTTCTTTTTTTTGGTTGTGGTCGAGGTGTAGAAGTACTGTATATATTCTGGGTATCAATCCTTTATCATATACGTGACTTGTAAATATTTCCTATTTTGTAGCTTGCCTTTTTACTCTTCTTTAATGCACAAAAGTTTTAAATTTTGATATAGTCCACTTATCTTTTTTCCTTTTGTTGCCTATTTTTTTAAAAAAAATACTTTATTTATTTGATTGAGAGAGAGGGGAAGGGAGGGAAAGAAACACCAATGTAAGAGAAAGATTTGTTGCCTTTTGCATGCCCCCAACTGGGGGCCTGGCCTGAAACCCAGGCATGTGCCCTGAGTGGGAATTAAACCAGTGACCTTTCAGTTTGCAGGCTGGGACTCAGTCCACTGAGCCACACCAGCCAGAGGTTGTTGCCCATGTTTCTGATGTTATACCGAAGAAATCATTGCCAAATAATACAATGTAATAAAGCTTTCCCCCAATATTTTCTTCTACAAGTTTTATAGTTTTAGCTCTTATATTTAAGTGTTTGGTTCATTTTGAGTTAATTTTTGTGTATAATATAAAGTAAGGGTCCAGCTTCATTCTTTTGCATGTGGGCATTCCATTTTCCCAGCACAACTTGAAAAGACTGTCTTTTCCCCATTGAGTGGTCTTAGCATCCATGTTGAAAGTCATTTGATCATATATGTGAGGATTTATTTCTGGGCTCTCTATTTTATTCCATTGATTTGTATGTTTGTTTTCATGCCAGTGTCACACTGTTTTGATTACTATAGCTTTGCAGTAAGTTTTGAAAATCAACATATGAGACCTCTAACTTTGTTCTTTTTTAGATTGTTTGGCTATTTGAGGTCACTTGAGATTCCATATGAATTTCAGGATTTTTTAAAAATTCTCACATAAGGACATGCTTACTGATTTTAGAGAGAGGGGAAGGGAAGGAGAGAGGAAGAGAAACATCGGTGTGAGAGAGAAACATAGATCAGTTGCCTCTTGTACGTGGCCCAATTGGGGACGGAACCTGCAACCTAGGCAAGTGCCCTGACCAGGAATCAAATCCGCAAACTTGCAGTTTATGGGATGATGCTCCAACCAACTGAGCCACACCAGCCAGGGTTGGATTTTCTATTTCTGTCAAGAAAAACTTTCCTGAGCTTTTGACAGGTATTGCATTGAGTCAGTAGATTGCTCTAGGTGGTATTGGCATCTTAACAAGATTGTCTTCTGATTCATGATCGTGAGACGTTTTCTATTTGTTGGTGTCTCCTTTAACGTCTCTCAGCAACGTTTGGCCGTCTTTGGTGTCAATGTCTTTTGCCTCCTTGGTTAAGTTTATTTCTATTTTATTCTTTTTGATGCTATTGTAAATTGAATTGTTTTTCTTAATTTCCTTTTTAGAGTGTTCTTGTTAGTATAGAGAAATGCAACTGATTTTTGTGGGTTGATTTTGTATTTTGCAGTAGGAATTTTTGATCCTTTGCATGAAATCCCCCCTTATCCCTCTTTGGAAGTCTAGAGGATTTTTGTCTTTGTACTCTGGTGTTCTAAAATTTCATGATGATGGCTCTGGTGACAGTCTATTTTTAACCATTGTATTAGACATGAAGTGGATCAAATAGCTTCTTAAAATTTTCCCTTTGGTCTTAAGCCCCACCTTTATTCCCACTTCCGGAGAGGTCTGCTGATGCCAACTCCCAAGCCTTTTGAGGGCTCTGCCATGCGCACCAGGTTCCTCTGGTCTCCGCAGTCCTGCCACAGGGGCAAGGCTTCTGGTGCCTATAAGGTGGGCTGCCACTTGGGTATCAGTTTTCCAGCTTTTAGAATTTTGTATCTCTTGTTTCCTTTTGGGTTTTCTTTGATCTTATGGTTTAGGTATGCCATTTTAGTTGGTTTTCGATGAGCTATTTTTAATTAGAAGGTCTAATAACATGGTGTTAATAATGAAGAACAAGCAGGTATGACTGTTGGAACTGTTTGTTAATTGTATGAATGGAAACTTCATAATAAATGCAGCTAAAATGAAGATGGTGGTTTGGTGGTGGCAACCTCTCCTGTTTGAAGGAAGAATTCTTTTTTTGTGTGTGGTTTTTATTTTTATTTTTAATTATATTTTATTGGTTATGCTATTACAGTTGTCCCATTTTTGCCCCATCATTCCCCTCCACCCTGCACACCCCCTCCCATCCACATTCCCCCCTTTAGTTCATGTCCATGTTTCATAAGTTCTTTAGCTTCTACATTTCCCACACTATTCTTGCCCTCCCCCTGTCTATTTTCTACCCACCATCTATGCTACTTATTCTCTGTAACTTTTCCCCCTCTCTCCTCCTCCCACTCCCCTGTTGCTAACTCTCCATGTGATCTCCATTTCTGTGTTTCTGTTCTTGTCCTAGTGGTTTGCTTAGTTTGCTTTTGTTTTAGGTGTGGTTGTTAATATCTGTGAGTTTGCTGTCTTTTTACTGTCATGTTTTTTATCTTCTTTTGCTTAGATAAGTCCCTTTAACATTTCATATAATAAGGGCTTGGTGATGATGAACTACTTTAACACGACCTTATCTGAGAAACACTTTATCTGCTCTTCCACTCTAAATGACAGCTTCGCTGGGTAGAGCAATCTTGGATGTAGGTCCTTGACTTTCATGACTTGGAATACCTCTTTCCAGCCCCTTCTTGCCTGGAAGGTCCTTTTGAGAAATCAGCTGACAGTCTGATAGGAACTCCTTTGTAGGTGACTGTACCCTTAACCCTTGCTGCTTCTAGAATTCTCTCCTTCATTTTAATCTTGGCTAATGTAATTAGGATGTGCCTTGGTGTGTTCCTCCTTGGGTTCACCTTCTTTGGGACTCTCTGAGCTTCCTGGACTTCCTGGAAGTCTATTTCCTTTGCCAGATTGGGGAAGTTCTCCTTTATTATTTGTTCAAATAGGTTTTCCACTTGTTGCTCTTCCTCTTCCCCTTCTGGTACCCCTATAATTCAGATGTTGGGACATTTCAAGATGTCCTGGAGGTTCCTAAGCCTCTCCTCATTTTTTTGAATTCTTGTTTCTTCATTCTTTTCTGTTTGGTTGTTTCTTTCTTCCTTCTGGTCCACTCCATTGATTTGAGTCCCAGTTTTCCTCCTATCACTATTGGTCCCCCGTGTGTTTTTCTTCATTTCACTTATTGTAGCCTTCATTTGTTTATCTAATTTACAACCAAATCAACCAATTCTGTGAGTTTCCTAATCACCAGTGTGTTGAACTGTGCATCTGGTAGGTTGGCTACCTCTTGGTCGCTTAGATGAATTGGCTCTGGGGCTTTGATCTGTTCTCCTGTTTGAGCCATTTTTTTTTTTTGGTCTGGTCGCGGCTGTTACATAGTGAGGGGCAGAGAGTTAGGTGTTCACCAGGGCAGGACAACCCAGTCGCTGGGTTGTGCTGCTGTATGTGGGGGTGGGGTCCGAGAGGGAACAATGGAGCCTGCTCCACTCTCTCTTGGATTCCAGTCCCTTCTGCCGCTTTCCCCAAGCAAATTGGGCCCTTCTGGTGCTGATTTCCATGTGGGTAGGCTCGTGCATGTTCTAGGACCCCATGGGTCTCTCCAACGAGCTCTCCTGTGAGGCTAGGATTCTCTCCCGGCACCCCAACCCCCACAAGTGTTCTCTTATCAGTGCTTTTTAGGCTTTATTTCAGCACTGGGGCCCTGTGCTGCATAGTCCATCTTGCTGCCCATTTTCGCCTGGTTTATCTGCGCGCGAATGTGTGACCACGGTCAGCCGCCTTGTGCACCTCGCTTGGTCTGCTTGTTGCCTCCCTTTGCTCAGTAACCACCACCTTTGTGCCAGGGACCACCAGCTACCGCTTCTTCCCGCCTCAACCCCTCTTCGCTGGCTGCCGACTCCACCCCTCTTACTGGTCTGGGTGAATCGTTGTTGGACTTCTGTACAATTCAATCCTCAATCTGTTCTGGTTGGTTTTTTTTTGTTCTATATTTTTGTTGTCCTTAATCTTGGTTGTGAGAAGAGGCACAGTGTGTCCACCTATGCCTCCATCTTGGCTGGAAGTCTGGATGAAGAATTCTTAAAACCGAGCTGAATCAGTCCATTCCTTACACAACTGGAGGATGTATATTTTGAGCTAATGTGTCTTGGTGGACCCATGTTCAAACTGTGAGGTCGGGCTGAGGTTTTTCATGATCAGGGCAGATGGTTGGTGATACAGGCTTTCAGCTGTTAGGGACAGTATCTCCGTGAGAAAACTGTATTACGCGGTGATGTGACGTTTGGTTTGTTTAAAAACCGTCCTTGGTGGGTGTGGAGGGAAACCCATCGTGTGGGAATACTGCTGAGGCAACAGCGACAGAGATTGATACTTGCTGAGATTGGGGGATGGATTCATTAGACTTTTCTCTCAAGTTCTGAAAACGTTTGAATATTTCCATGATTGTTGTAAGAAAAACCTGGGCATATCATACATCAACCTGAGGAGGTCTCAACTTGATTGTTTGCTGAGATGCGTGGGCATAGTCAAAGTATGTTTCAAAGGGAAGTTTTGCAGTTGTTTACAGGCACATCTATGCTTCACCTGCAACCGAAGGTGGTTTCACCTCCAAAAGGCCAAGCGTCTCGGCCTTGGTAACACGCTGTGCTCTTCTGCCATGCCTTGGACCTCATGTTGCCACTTCAGGTGCTACTCAGAGGGTTTGCTGTTGTGTCAAGTTCTCTTCAACTCGAGTAAAGGGTGCACAGGAGACAACATTATATATATACGTGTAAAGTTCTAGACTCACCAGAAGTGATGAAAATAATACAGAGAGCACCTTAGCTTCCTTTTGCCACCTTCCCACAGGGGCTGTGTCTATCTTAACCACAGCACATGAGGCAGCCGGTGCTCGGAAGGCCCAGTCCACAGCCCTGGGCTGTTTCGGTTCACTGGCATTTCTGAGCTTTATTCCAGCATGTGACCCCCGGAAAACAATATACTTGAACCATGTCGGCTTAATTTTCCATAGAAATGCCTTAGACTCTTGGTTTTCATTGACTGCCCAGATAAGAAATGGACACCTGAAAAATGTTTTTTATGGTCTGAAAACCTATAGTTAGATACTATCAGTTATGTTATCAACATCCCTTTCATAAGCATCCATGTGATAAGCTTTTCATGCAATTTAGTGCCAGGGAAAGATTTGTTTCTCCAGAAAAAGAAACTTCCTTTTTCCATAAATGATAACTGTGTAAATACCCATATTTCTTTGTTTCCTCTTTTGCCTTGGCTGTCAGAAATTCAGAGGAACTTAAGGATATATCTGCAGTAGTAACTCATAGTGTCATTTCCCCCCTCCCTTTAAACAGCTTCTGATTTTTTGGTCTTTCATTGTGCAGGTCTGCAACCCCTTACCCACGGTTCTGAAAGCCAAGAAGCTCTAAAAATAAAAAGCCTTTTTAAATTATGAAGTTTGCTGTGAGTGCCCCTCTGTGTCACGACAGAAGCACTGATGACTTCGGAGTGCTGCCCCTGGCTGCAGGGCCGCCCAGTAACATGCGGTACGCAGCATGCTCCAAGGCAGTGATTTTCAACTGTGCGCCACAGGAGTTTTTAAAACACACAATACTTAACTATTTAGTCGGGGGCACTGACCACTTTTCCCCTTAGATTGTCAAATAAAATATGATGACAGCCAATACCGTAATAGCTGCCTGCTGTGAATGAATCAAAGTTATACCTAATTTTTTGTCAGATTGGCAAAAAATATTATATTTTTTTTGTGTGCTTCAGAATTTTAGTAATTACTTTATATGTACCAAGAGAAGAAAAAGGTTGAAAATTGCTGGTCTAAGATCTGAAAGATTCTAAATTCTGACACCATAGCTAACCCCAAGGATTTTGGACCTACGTATGTTCGAATGTGGTAGGGTCCTCACAAATGCTTCAGAGAGCCGGGGTATGGCTCACAGAGGCTCCCAGAGGCCACAGGGTGGGTGTGACCTGGCACAAGCAGACACTTGGGAGAGAAAGCTTCAGAAACCAAAGAGAGACCTGTTCACAGCTGCCATTGGTCCCTTTGTCCCAATGCCATCTTCTTTAGCCACTGGCGACATTACCTGTCTCTGAACCCTCTTGTGGTTGGCCTTTCTTGGTCACCTTCAGAGCTGCTTTAAGGTCATAGACTTGGGAGCGGGTTAACTTCAGTTCCCGGCGGAGCTCATTAATCTCCTTGATGAGGGAGACATTTTCCTGCAGAAAAGAAGGAAAAGAGTGAGTATGGATGGCTGAGTGAGCAGTGGGCACAGGGCCTGCCCTGGCCAGAGCGGAGGGTATGGGGCATGGATGGGGTTGGTCCCAGACCCAGACTAGTTCTCTGGTTCCTCTAGTGGGGCCTGAGCCTTGCTCCTGGCTTACGGCTCAGCCTCTCAAGGTCCCAGCTAACTTAGCTTCCGGTGGACTCAAAAGGTACAGACAGTGCACCCCATTCCCGTCCATGCAGCTTCTTCCCAACATCAACAGCAACAACGGCACTTTTCTAAGAACTTCATATGAACTTAATGCATTGAAGTAGCATAATAACCCTGTAAGTAGATTCGATTGTAATCACAACTTTACAAAAGAGAAAACTGAGGCAAAGAGAGGTTATGGAACTTGCTCGTGTTACACAGACGCTGAGCGACAGAGCCAGGGTTCTGCCCTTGGCAGCCTGGCCCCAGAGCTCCGAGCTCTTAAGTGCTGTCCTATACGTTACTCATTTTTCCCTATTCATTGTTGAACCTGCATTTGTAAGGTGTCTGCCATGTCCTTCGGATGCAGACAAAAAAAAGACATAACCATGTTAGGTCCCAAGAGCACACTGTTTAGTGACAAACACGGGAAAGCAAATGGATTAACATTTGTGACATCCACGGGAAGTTCACTCCTCTTGTGTTTGATAGTTTCCATCCATCCACCCACCCATGCATCACTCGTCCAATACATACCACGTACAGTAATTACGTGCCAGGCACTGTGCTGCACCTGTGAGATGTGGCCCCTGCCCCTGAGGAGTCTGGGTGCAGTGGGGGATCCGGGCTGCTTTGCTGCGATGCAGGAGTGGCGCACAGGAGAAACACCCTTGGCTCCTCCTGAATGACCAGGGTGGGTTCCTAGGAATTGACCCTTGGGCTAAGGCTTGAAAAAGTTACCATGGAGAAGGTAAGGGGTTTTCCAGACAACTGGCACAGCAGGAGGAGAGCCGGTGTGGAGGCAACTTGTGGCGCTGGAATGCCAAGTGAGAGAGGGGAGTGGAGAGGAGTGAGGATGAGGAGCCTGAGGGACGCTGGGCAGTGGGGGCTCTGCACCCTGGGAATGAACACTCTTCCCTTCCCAGTCCTTCCTGTTCGCACTCAGCACGAGGGCACCATGGGTGGCTCTGTGGAGGTGCCCCCTTCACCACAGGCCCAGGGAGACACTGGCCGCTTTGCTCTTGGAGCCCACAGCCACAGCACTCGGCATCTCTCACATGATCTGCAAAAGAATGACCTGAGGATGCTGTTAAAGGTGGCTTCTGACTCGTAGGTCTACAGCTGGTCCTGAGAGCCTGTGTTTCTCCCAGCTCCCAAGAGATGCTGCAGCTGGTCTGTGAGCCAGACCACCAGTGGGTAGCAAGGCCCGGAGGGTGAGAGCACCAAAAACAGCAAATGAAGGCTGAACCCACATAAAACAGACTCGTGCCAGGAACCAGCTCTGCTTCCATGCCGGACAGGGTGTGGGAGCGGTGAGGGCAGAGCCAGAGCCCGAGAACAGGAGCATCTGAAGCTCTGCTCTCACAGAGTCCTCACCCTTCTCAGTCACAGGGACAAGCTTGTGGGGCCCGAGAGGGAGCAGGGGCTGACCTGGAGACCACCCCACCATAGTCTTTCCAGCCAGGGCCTCTTCATCTAAAGTCAAACAAACCTTCAGATTTTCAGGGCATCAGTCACTTCCGTTTAGCATTCCTCATCCCCGCCTTTTGCCAATCCCTCGTTCTCAGGTGAGGCCCTGTGTCTGTTTTTGTGTCAAGTCAGCAGCTTTTCTCCATCTGCTCTTTTACCCTCTTTGCCCCCCCGCCCCCAGGCCTAGGTGAAGAATCTCCCACATTCCCTGTGCAGATGCTCCCCAGTCAGGCTCTCTGTGTTTCCTCTCCCTGGAACCCCTCCATGCTGACTTCCAATCATGACACGATCGATCAAGTGTGGATTTAATGGGTTCTAGGACCTTGGACTCTGTCTTGCCTGTAAGAGGTGCTCCATAAATATTTGTCGACTAGATAAGCAGATGAATAACTAATCCAGCACACACAAAGTTGAATAAGACGAGATTCTTACTAATGAGGAAATTACAAGCCAGGGGGTAAAGGTCGGGCGGGACAGAGGAGACAGAAAGACCTCTCAGAAGAGCTGCAGGAAGCTCGCGGGCAACTTGTGTGCATGCAGGAGCTCTCCCCAGTCCCCCTCCTAGTTGGTGTTGCTCAGCTTCACTCTCCTGCCTCATTCAACATAGTTATTAATATTAATCAGCTTTCCTAGCATCTTCAGGTACTTCTTCTTGGTCATCTCCATCCATTTTGTTACCAGATCCTATAGATTTTGTGTTGGAACCGAACCTCATGTCCTCCCTTCATGCTATGGTCGGTAACCAGCTCTCAGCCTCTCTTCCCTCTGCTACCATCATGGCCCCAAGCGACCCCTGCCTTAGGTTTCTCCCCGCCCCCCAACCCTGTCACATGACTGGCACTTCTGGCTCCCGGTACCTTCTGGTGTGAATGCCCATTTCGGACCCAGCCATCAACCTTGGACACCTCCACGGTGCTGGCCACCAAATGGCCCTCCAGGACGTGGCTCAGTTCTTATCAGGGTATGATGGAGACCCTTGACCCAATGCAGCCGGATTCCCCTGCTCTACTCAGTCTTTTCATTTGTTCATTCATTCAATCCTAAAAATTACTTAAGAACCAGCTCTGAAAGGCCAGCTATACACTGGTCCTTGTGCCAGACACAGGAGGTCCAGCTTAGATCCAATGCCAAGAGACGCCATGAGAGTTTGAAGAGGGGCCCTCGGCCTGAGTGAGGATGGCTCCGTGGGGGGCCGGGGAGGGGGGACAGAGAATAGCGTTTCAGGCCCAGAGTCAAGAGGGAGCAAGCAGGAATTGAGACGCTGAATACTCAATGGTAATAATAAAAGTAATCATAATTTCAAGGGTTGATTGGGCTCCCCTCCCTCAAGACTACTTTCTGGGGCGGCTCGTGTCCCCAGGATCCAGAGGTCACACTGAAGGCAACTGTGCAGGAAGGAGGGCCTTGGGGCAATATTACGGTTTTGGTTCTAGGCCACCGCAACAAAGCAAATAACACAAGACACATGAATTTTTTTGTTTCCTGGTGCATATAAAAGTTATTTTTATATGACGCTGTAGTCTATTAAAGTGCAACAACATTATATCTAAGACAATGTATGTATCTTAGTTAAAAATACTTTATTACTAAAAAAGTGCTAACTGTGATCTGAGCTACTGCAAAACTGACAGACGTGCCTGATGCCTCCACAAACCTCACTCTGCGAGAACATGGCGTCTGTGAGGCTTGACGGGACACGGGACACGGCGCGCCTGCACGTGCTCGGCTAGCTTCGAGAGTTGAAACTGCGAATGAAACGGGTTTGCTGCACCTTCTGTTCCTGATCCCTCCTTGGTCGGGCAGGCCTACAGAAACCCCTCCTATACTCCAGACCCCCGGCTTGGCCCCTCCGTGGCCCGGGGTTCACCGAGTGCCCAGGCGGAGGGTATGTGTGAGAGGCTGGCTGGGGATGCTGAGGTCTGTTGATACAAAAGCCCTTCTACATAAAGGGGCTCTACCAAGCTGCCCAGGACTGCTGGTGGCAGAGTGTGCAGCTGGAGAGCTACAGGTGGGAACTGGCTGGCACATCTAACACGAGCAGATGGCAGGGAAGGGAAAGAATGCCTATAGCACCCCCTACTGGCTTCTCCTCAGTCAATCTTCTCTTTAAGAAGATGGCCGTGTAGAAAAAGCAGACAACTGATTTATTCTGTGAACTCGGAAGCCCTGCATTGGTGGCATTTTTCTGGAACCCACAGTGGGTGGGCTCATTGTCTGCTGAACTGCACAAATGAGCCATTTCTCTGCTCTTCTTTCAAACTTCTTCTCATGTCTAACCTGACACTGCTATTATCTTTTCTACTCTGAAATGTCTTTTGACATTTCCCCCTTCTAAGCCCTTCTCATCTTCCTTTAACGTGGCTTTTCCTGCCACTTGCCCTTCCCCACTGGCCTTTCCACCTGCCACTGACTTAACCTTTTTGGAACAGATAACATCCCTAGCTACTTAGGAAACCTTAGGTGGCACCTGCTTACCAGATGAGCTTTATGCCTCTTGGCGTGGCAGGGAAAGTACTTCCAGTGTGACCCGAAGCTGCCTGCTGTCGCAGTGGGCCCTTCTCCCTGTCCCCATGCTGGGCAATAAAGTAAGGTCTGTGGACCCCGGTGCCCCAAACACCCCACGGGCCTTGCTCTGCTCTGCCTGTTCTCAGGTTGTGCCCTCTGACTGAACGCTCTTCCCCGACTTGCTTCACCCTCCACTCACCCTTCAGGGCCCAGCTCAAAGGCTGCTTCCCCTAGCTGCAGCCAACCTCTACAAGGAGCTCACAGCCCTGGAGGCGCTGAGTGAGCAGCGCTTCCCTGTGTCTTACTCCAGCTCCCTCCGACAGCTCCCTGGGGGAAGGCCTGCTGTCACACCCACCTGGGGGTCCTGCATGGACAGCACAGAACTGTCCAGGTAAGAAGCCCCGAGAACACGCATACTGAATGAACAAAGTATGTGTCTTACATATCTGTATTCCGTAGCAACTTGTTTCCATATCTGCAAGTGTGCTGGAGGCCCTGTGTTCCTGCCTGAACATTCAACTGAGAAAGTGACGTCATTTTCTGTTTCCTAATGAGTTTCTCTCAGAGGCCGTGTCCACCCTGGCCTCTCTTGTCCTTTTTGGACTGAAGCACGAGGGCCTTGGAACCTGCAGACACAGCTCCTTATCAGTGCATACCAAGGCATCAGGCACCTGGGGCCCCAGCTGGGGGCTCTGGGATCAGTTGAGTGGTCCCCTCTCCGGTCCCCCCAGCCCACGGGCACCCCTGGTCCATGTTGCGGTGACCTTCCAGGCTCTCCCACTGGATTTCCAAGTTGGTTCTTCAATAGGCCTTTTGCTTGGTAGATAGGAAGGGAAATAATGTTTGAGCACCTGTTCTGTGCCTGCCCAGTGCTGAGTGCTTTATATTAGTTATCGTGTCTGAACTTTGCATTAACTCGCTGAAGTTGGTGTTTTCTTCCCCATTTTGTAGACATGGAAGGTAGCTCCCGAAGAAGTTAAGGGATTTTCTCAGTGGCTGAGGCAGGTAAACGAGGTCTGCACAGCATCGGTGCCTACCCAATACCTGGCCTGGTCCCAGCCCGACCCCTCGCCTTCAACTTAAGATCAAAGAAAGGAACAATATTTAAAGCCCAGACCAGTGGCCTTTTTGTTTTTTCGTTTTTATCCTCATCCAAGTACAGGCTTAGTGACTTTTAGAGAGGGAAACATCTGTGTGAGAGAGAAACATTGATCGGTAGGCACCCAGGCTGGGGGACCGAACCTACAACCCAGGCACATGCCCTGACCAGGGATTGAACCTGCAACCTTTTGGTTTATGGGACTATGCTCCAACCAACTGAGCCACACCAGCCAGGGCCAGACCAGTGGTTTTGAAGTTTCCTTTAAAAAAAATCTTCCAAATAAAGTGTTACACAGAGCCTGCGGTAAAAAGCAAGTTGTCTCTCTGGTCAAGGGGTGTGGACCCTGCCCCCCAACCCCCCTCTTGCTCCCTGCAGTTGTCTGGGGCACTTCTAGGGGCTCCTCAGCACATAGGTTTACAATGCTGCCCAAGAAAACACTCTTCCAGGGATTTCCCTCTGCCTGCCATCGGGGAGTGAGTGACAGGGCTGGCCAGGCACCCTGCTGGGCCTCTGCTGCTCCCTCTACCCGACTTGCACCCTGGCCCAGCAGGAGTGGGCACACAGCATCTAGGGGCATTGAGGAGCAAAAGGGGACCCCTGAGCGACCTCATGCTGATGCTTGTACCTTCTGGCTAGCCTACAGGCTTCGCTTTCCTTCCTCAGCCTTCTTCTGCTAGGACTGACACTTGCTTTGGAGTCTGCTTGGCATGGAGAGAGGCACTGGCCCCTGGCAGACCCTTTGAGCCTGTGCTCTGGTAGCAGGACATGGACAGGAGCTCAGCAGCGTCACCCGCTGACAACTGCTCTTGCGGCCCCACTGGTCCCAGTGCCCTGCATGTTGCACTCCTGGATGGGTTCCTCGTGCTTGGGGGCCCTTGAGACCCTGAGCAGTGGCTCTGTGTATCAGCTGCTCATGCCTCGGGGCCTCACCAACTGCATCCACCCCTGTCCCTGGGCCTCTGACAGCTCTCCTGGCCCTGCAGTGGGGCAGTGGTTATCGATGGCGTGGGCTGCCTTTAAGCAAGGGCTATGTGTAAGGTGGCACGGGACCTGCCATGCCTGGGCCTGGCCTGAACTGCAGGGTGCTCGGCCCAGCAGTGAACAGACTGGCCAAGCTGGACACTGGCTTGTCTCGATCCAACTGCAGCCCATCCCCATTCCAGTATTTTAATTATGGCATGAATGAAATATAAGCATAAAAAGGAATGTGCCTTATTAACGTGATTCTGATTAATCCACATTAATTGCCTCAGACAATACTGATACCCAAACAGAAATCTGGCAGAAGAAGCCTGACTGGCCGTCCTGATAATGTGCTTAAGTGGAGGTGGCCTTAATGTGGTCAGGTTCTCTGCATGGCCCTATGGAGGATCCTGGGAGGTGGGTGTGGAGGGCTCATTAAATCAGAGTGAGTTCTTAGGGTGGGTGTGGTCAGCTCTGCACCCCAGAGATAAGGGTAGGAACCTGAGGCACCAGAAAAGTCAGATGAGGTGGGTGGAGACAGGCGCATTCAGAGGAGCGAACCAGCAGGGACCATGTGATACGAGTAGCAGAATAAAAAGCAGCAGAACAAAGTAAGGTGAAGTAAGAGCTGGAAATGAAGGAAAGGGAAAGGAGAGTGGGACTGACTTAGGAGAGCTAAAATCATGCGGATGAAGGTCCAGAAGAGACAGGGGTCAGCGAGAGGAGTGAGGCAGGACACAGGACTGCTTTGGATAAAGATGAGGTAGAGGACAGACACGAGGGGGGAGAAATGCATGGACAGCGGTGACGCGGCCTGGGCACAGATGCGCCTGGGAGACCTCCAGGGTGGGGCTCTGGGCCCTGGCCACAGCCAGGACAAGCTCTGAGAGGTCGGAGGAGAGGAGTCAAAGGGAAGGTTTTAGGGAAAGACAGCGGGTCCACTGAGTATTGGGAGGTCTCAGAGGCCCTCACAGGCTCTCTTGTCTGGACAGCTTGGCCTCCGAGAGCCAGGGAGCACGCAGGTACCTGCATGATGCGGACATAATCAGTGCGGTGCAGCTCGCTCTCCTTCACCACCTTCTTTTTGAGAGTGGCCAGGTTCCTCTCCAGGTGCTCCCGCTGACGGGCGTACTCCTGCTGCAGGTCTGTGTTCAGCCCTGCGATCTCCACCTGACGGGGCAGAAGGTTCTCAGTGAGCGAGGGGAGACAAGGGAGAAGAGGAGGGCGGGCAGAGAGGCAGAGCTCACCATGTCTGCCCGCTGCACATACTTCTCAAAGAGACCTCGGACCTTCTCCTTCAGCTGCCGGGGCTCTTGGATGTATGCTACGCAGTTGTGCAGGTCTGTCTTAAACCGTTTGACCAGCGCCTCCAGGTCCCGCTCCTGCAACCAGAGGTGCTTACTTCTGGCACCCAAGGGATTCATTCTCCAGGGGCAGGGGCTGAGGGCTAATGGTTGCGGAAAGGGACAGGAGACACCACATCTGGGACTTGGGCACAGAGACCTAGATGGGCACAGAGCCTGGAGGTGGAGACACTAAAACTTGTGCACCTGGCCTGAACAGCGTCATCTTTAAAGGGATACGGACAATTCTTTTACTGGCTCTGGTTCTGTTCAGGAGCACAGGCCTTCAGAGCTGAAAGGGAGTGCAGTAGTCACCCTTACTCCTTTCTGAGCCAAGATGGAGCATCACTTCTCTCCTGCAGGTCCCTGGAGGAGAGAAGGTCCCTGGCAGGTCCCAGCCAGGGCTCCCACACCCCCTTCTAGCTCACCCAGGGTTTATCCTTCCTGAGGGCTGCTATGATGGGTAGGGGGAAAAAAAAAGACAAAATTGGGCTAGATCCTCCCTTTTCCATCATGCTTTCTCCGGTACCCATGTTCCCTTAGCCTTGACATAGCCGGTCTCCCCTCTCTCTTGGCTCCCATGGCCCTGTATTCATATTCCGTGGTTTTCCACCGTGCATTACAATTATTACACACCCGCCACAAATCATCTGCCAACCATTTCAGTTTGTGAAGGGCAGGATCTGTGTCGGTTCACGTTTGCAGCTCTGTAGCAGCTTCTAGTATTACCTAGTACAGAGCCAACGCTTAATGTGGGGGATGGAAACATTCAGTCTGATCCAACCAACATGACAGGTGCCCCGTGCCAGCGGGTGAGTGTGCAGCCAAGGCCAGGCCCAGGGCCGGATGACCTGGTTCCTGGTACTGGCTCTGTACCTACTAACTATGGATGCCAGGTAAAGTTTCTTAACCTCCTGGTCCTTCTGGACCTGCATTCCTTATTTCTTACACAAAGAGACTGGAGTTGGTGATCCGTGAGGTCCTCCTAGACTCAGCATTGATTTGGTAGCCAAGGTCTTTAACCGCTGACTGCAAATGACCTCTCTGAGTGTGCTCCTCTCCATGACAAACAAGCCAATGCTGTGAGCATTCCCATGAAGATGGTCTCCCACCCACTGGTCACTTAGCCCAAAAGCACCCTATAGTCCCAGATGGATTCAGTCACGTAAATTTGCACGGGCCTGAAATCTGGCAGGGCTGTGAGCAAGGATGCCAGTTAAAATGGGAATGTATCTCAGCAGTGGGCTGGCTCTGTCTCTTAGAAGCCAGCTGCCCGCGGCAGACAGGTGCCAGCTCCTGAATCCAAGAGCTCCAGACGCTGAGAATTCTCACACCTTCTGCCTCTCTCTGCGCATCTCCTGATCGGTGGCTCTTAATTTCTGCCACAGCTCCGTGATGTTCAGCTCCAGCTGGGAGTTCTGCTTATGGAAACGCTCTAGCTCAGCTTCCATCTGTAGAAAACAAGGGACAGAGTCAAGAGTAAGAAAGTAAGAGAATGAAATTAAGTTTGAACTGAAATCTTTTAGTGGGAACGTCTCCCTTGTTACCAGGATATGTCTTTTCTAGTTCCCACATGTCCTCTGGAACAAAACCTTTCTTTTTACTCCTTGCCATCCCCAAAGCTCCCATCACCTTGGCTGACATGTTAACCCAACCATACGTTTCTATAGCCAGGCTATGAATTTTCCACTCTTAGTTGCCTTGTTCCTTCAACCAAGCTCATTGCCTTCTTCTCTTGCATTCCTTATAAACTGATAACTGTCAAGTACTGGAACCTCAACTCTAACCTGAGGCAGGCTCCTGCAGAGAAGCACCTTCCTTGGTTTCTTTGTGATGTTGTGTGAGTAAATGTTGACCCTCTGGGGCCACAACACATCAGCATCGATTCTAAAGCAGAAAGTTTTGAGGGACTGATGTGTAGATGTCCCCAGCCAAAGGCATAAGACAGGAAAGAGGAAGCTAAGAAGGAAGCTCTGCCTAATCACTCAGTTGCAAGGGTCTTAACAAGTACAAATGAGGGGAATGTCCCATCTTCAAAAGAAAAAGCAGCCCTTCCTGGTGTGCCTCAGTGGATTGAGTGCTGGACCGTGAACCAAAGGGTCACTGGGTTCGATTCCCAGCAGGGCACATGCCTGGATTGTGGGCCAGGTCCCCAGCAGGGGATGCATGAGAGGCCTTGCACCACCTACTGGGTGCAATGAGAGAAACATTGATGTTTCTCTCCCTCTTTCTCCCTCCCTTCCTCTCTCTAAAAATAAATAAATAAAATCTTTAATTGAAAAAAGAGAAAGCAGAAACCACAAGGAGCTTCTTAAAGATTTTCCTTGTTGTTGCCTTTTTATTAACTGAAGATGTGACTGACATCTGGAGCTTCTGATGAGCACAAGACCAGCTGTGGGGGAGCTTTCAGTTGGTCTAATTCCTCCCAAAGGGGAGGAGTGATGCTGATTTGCACACTAAATCTGGTGGACCCTGGTGTTCCTGTTAGTAGAGAGGTTTGCCATTTTAGGGACCTGAGGCAGTTCACTGGTTTTGTGCACAGCTAGATGGAGTAGCCCCTCTAGTCTATTTCAGGCCCTCTGCTCAGAGTTCAAGGCTCCTGGCCACCTTCTGGGGACACCAGGAGGTCCTAATGAGCCACATTCATGTTCTGAACACAAAGGGGCAGACTTTAGAAGAACGTTCTCCTCATTACTGAAAACACTTGGTACAGAGAGAGGAGCCGGAATGTGTCTCTGAGCCCCAAGATCAGAGACCTCTGAGGAAGGAGACAAGCCCAGCTGTCAGCCCTGGAAGCAACTGGTACCAGGGTGGAGTAGGAGGCAACCTGCTTGCTTACTCCCAAGGTTGGGACATGTCCCCTACTGAGAATCAATGCTATGGTTGGTTGGCCCAGCTCCTGAAGGGAAATGAATAAGCTCTCAAGTATGTTGGGGTGGAAAGTGACTGACTCAATCTCAAACCTGGTTGACAAATATGTCAAATGAGGAGGGAGAAATGGGCAGTGATTTCCAGGGCCTGTGGCACATTGATTCCCAGGCAGGTGGGACCTCTACTCTTTCTTTCATATTCTCTGGCTACCATTTTTTGGGCCCCGAAGTCGCTAAGAATGGCAGCAGGCCTGGAGGACACAGCTCTGTGGTCAGCTTCCTTCCTTATCCTAGAGGCCAGGGACAGTCATTGGCACAGGGACACACCTCCTCTGGACCGCCCTGGCCCTGGAGATCCTACACCCAGCTTCTCCCTTAAGACTCCTAGAGAAAAGGCTTTGATTTTCTCCACCGTAGCACTTGTGGATCTAATTCTAGCTGGGTCAACAATGCTCTCTGACACCTTTTTCCTTGTTATCCCTGCTCAGCACAGAGAAAATGGAGGGGGAGCCGGGGTTATTTTGGATAGAGAGGTCAGGGAAGGCCTCCTTGAAGAGGTGACTCATGCATGAGCTGAAACTTTGAAAGACGTAAAACCAATCGTGTGAAGATCTGGAGCCTTCTGGGCAGAGGAAGCAGCAATGCAAAGATCCTGAGATGGGAAACACTTGGCTGTCCTCAGAGCTGCCAAAAGCCCGTGGGCTGGAGAAGGGGAGGGAGCCTGGAGATGAGGCTGGAGAGGAGATAGAGGCTGGGTTGTGACTCCTGGGCCTCCATATGGAGTCTGGCTTTTATTCTAGGTGGGATGTGACACTGTGGGGGCTCGCTGTGGCCTCTGTGTGGAGGAGAGTAGACTGGAGGGTGGAGGCAAGTCCAGACCAGAAGTGACGGAGGCTTGGACCAGGGTGATGGCCATAGAAAGGAAGGAGGTTTGAATTGGAGATATCTTTTGGAAATCGATCAGACAGGCATCAGCAATGATGTGGATACAGGAGTTCAGGGAAAGGTAGAATCAAAGAGATGTCTATACGTCTACATTAAGCATGTGGGTGGACTGCGGTGCCATTGACTGAGCAATGGGAAACGAGGAAGGGGAAGTCAGGAGTTTAGTTTTTGACACACCACGTCCCACCGTCAGCTGCTCTCTGCCCAGGGAGGGGAGGCTGACAGGCAAACATGTGTCATAAGGAAATGCGAAATGCAAGGGGCAGAGGGGCCAAACGAGGGCACGGGCACTTGTACCTCACTGGACTCTCAGAAGTCCTCCTCCAGTTGCTCTTGTTTCTCATCTTGCTACCTTCATCCTGTTTGCTTCCTAAAACACACACTTAATTTTGCCACTCTCCTGCTCAAGAGCCTTTGATGACTTCCCATTCCTTATCAGATGAAGTTCAAACACAGTCTTGCAGAGGGCCCAACCAACATTTCCAGTCTGAGAAAAAAGTGTTGAACCAGAGGCCTGTACTTTCTGGTGCCCAAGGCTGGTGGCTGAGTGCACATTGCCCTCTGGTGGCTGAAGGCCCAACAGCCGCGGTTTCCCTTTGAGGGCCCAGGACATGCACCTTGAGGTGCTGGTAGGGCCAGGGCCCACTCTGAGGACCTGCAGCAAGAGAGATCCCAAAGCATTTTGCTTTTGCAAATGAACCAGCTGAACACCTGGTTGAGCCTTCGCTGTGGCACCCTCCACAGAGTGGAGGCTGCGCACACCTTGGGAACAGGGAGGGATTGTGAGGGGAGCTTCTTTTCATACCCCGCAGGCCAGCCAGGAATAGCAGGGGAGGTGGCAGTGGGCTGGAGAAGGTAGGGAGTGGCAGATGGCTTCTCACCTCTTGGATCTGCTCCTTCATCACCTTGATCTCCTTCTCTCGAGGTTCTATTTGCTTCTTTAGCTCCTTTATTTTGTAGTCAAGGACAAACTTGAATTTCTCTAGTTCTTGATTTTTCTTTTTTAGATCATAAATTCGCTTCTCCTGTGGGTGAGAGAAAAGTGAGGTGTCTAGAGGCCTGGGCAGATGGGATCCCTTTAGGCAAAGAACCCATGTCCTGTGCCCTCCTGATTGAAGAGGCCACAGACAGCTCTCCTTGCTGGGGACACAAAGGCTGGCTCCCCATGGGGCGGTGGCACTGCTCACTGGCTCCCGGACCAGCACTTCGTGCATTCACTCACTCATTCACACATGGGCTGTGACCACGTGTTTTCCAAAGCTGGCTTCCCCAGCCTTTCTCTGCCCACATGCTCTTGTACAGTCTGACCTTACGCTTCTCCATTAGGTGGTAAGACCTGATTGCCTCCCCTTGCATCTGGCTGGACTTCCGGCTCATGTGTAACCCACAGAATGTAGCTCACACGGTGCTGTGTGGCTTCGCAGGCCAGCTCAGGAAAGACCAAGCAGCTGCCACCTGGTTCTCTGGGTAGGCCACCTGCTATTTAAGCAGTGCTGCTACACTGAGACCTCGAGGCTGGAAACATGTTAGGTGCTCTGGTGGATGGTCCTGGCTGATCCCAGCTTCCCCGCCGTCCCTGCCAAGGGGCTGAGAACATGAAAGACAAATCCACCTTATATGCTGGCCTTCCGGTCCCCTAGCTGCCTGAGGCCCCTGACTGAGGCCCAGCTTGGCCCCAGACACCGGGGACAAAGACAACCCAAACTGTGGCACCCTGTCTAAATTCCAGACCTACAGAATCTGTGAGCATAATAAAAGACTTGTTGTCTTTCACCACTAAGTTTTGAGGTAGTTTGTGGCAAGGCAACAGTAATCAAAATGTAGGTCCATCTATCCATCAAATGTTTACTAAATAAAGACCTTTCAGCAAGGCCTGAGATAAAAAAAAAAAAAAAAGACACAGATGCTGCCCGTAAAAAGAAAACACTAGCTGGGGAAGTGGGAGTGTCCACAAACGTGCACTGTGATGGGTGGTGCAGAGGAGGAAGGTGGGAATGGGATAGTGCGCCCTGAGGGTGCTGAAAACCAAGTGGCAGGTGGTCAGCAGGGACACTGGGGGATGGGGGGGAGCTGGGGATGGAGGCAAGGGCCTTGTGTGTTGAACAAAAGGCTCCGAATGTACCCAGGAGGCCAGGAGTTGGTCCAACTACAGCCCTCGAATCAAATCTGACCCATTGCCTGTTTTCGGGAGGCTTTATTGAAACCCAGCCATGCCCATCCGCTTCGTGTTGTCTGTGGCTGACTTCACGCTATGACGGCAGAGTGGAATAGTTATGCCAGAGACCATCCTGCCTGCAAAGAGTAAGGTATTTACTACCTAGCCATTCACAGGGAAGATAGTTTGCCGACCCCTGCGGTAGGCCACGGGGAGCCAGGATAGCAGCGTATGTGGGAAACTGACGCAATTGCAGAGGATGGTGGCAGGGAGCTGGGGGCAGGGGGTGGGAAGAGAGGCCTGTGGACTGGTCAGGAGGCTGTTGCAATTTTCTAGGTCAGAAGGTCTTCACCTCTCTCTCGTCACTCCTCTCCCCTGCTTTGAGAATCTGAAGAGAGCTTTGGACCCTCCCTTAAAGAATGCCTGGACAAACACACGAACACTCACATGTAGAAATTATACGTGGGTATGGTGTCATTTCATCCTTATTAGATGCCCTGAGGGGCCAGTTTCACAGGTGAGAAAACAAAGGCATAGAGAAGTTGCCTCAGATCCCTCTGCAGTTGCAGGGAAGAGCCTGTGTGGAAACTAGCTAACTGGGCCACGGCCCACGTGTTCTCTCCGAGGGAGAATCTGGCCCAAGGCGGTAACAGGAGAGTGTGGATTTGCTCAGGAGGATGATATGAGATTTCGGATACTGAGGTGGTGTGTCCCAAAAAATGTGAAGTGTCTGTCTTCTGAGTGTTTTTTGAGAAAAGGCACCCTGAAAAGTGATACCAGCCTCCTGGGGAGCCTGGCAGCTGTGGGGCCAACATGGGGGAGTTCCTCTCTGACCAGAAGGTCAACATGTGGGCAATGGGCGGGTGAGCTGTCCTCAGTCCATGGGAAGGTCACCCAGGGATACCCGGAGCAGTGGACAGCAGGGCCCTTGCAGTCAGCTGACCCAGGTTCTTATCCCAAGGTGTCACCTGTAAATCGTGTGACTTTGGGCAAGATACTTAACCTCGAGTTTCCTGAGCTTTACAACTGGGCTGCTCCTGGCCCCTGGGGTTGCTGGGAGAATTGCATGTGACGTGTTTACAGCAACTAGCCCAGTGCAAAGCACACAGCAAGCACTTCACTGACCACTCACCCACCATTAAGTTAAATAAATATGCTCTGAGAAGCCAAAGACCCTCTCTCCTGGACTTTGTCCTCACTGCCTGGGTCATCCAGGCTGCAGTGGAGGGAGCACGGGAGATGCGCCGTCACCTTATCTTGAATCGTCTCATCCCTTTCCTGAATCTCCCGCTTGAGGCTCAGGATGTCCTTCTCCAGGGACTTAATGACTCCTTGCAGCTTCATCTGCTCTCCCTTCAGGACCTCAATGTCATTGACGCGCTCTTCAATCTCCTTTTGCAGACTGCTGAACTAAAGATACAGACGGCAACAACAAAGTCTTTGAACTCCCTCCGCTCCTCCCAACTGTCTGTAAATGTAAAGAGCTCCCCGTCAGAATTTGGGACAGTCAGAAGTTTCCTAGGCCACATGGATGATGAATGTAGTATTCCGTCTGATAAGACCCAGTCCCACCCGCTCAGGTGGGGATGGACTACAGCAAGGGGACCTGGAGACCAACTCCCTGAGTGGACCCAGAGTTTCCATGACCACGCCGGCCTTGAAAGGTTGGAATCCAACCCCCATCAAGGTCACAGATATGGAGCCTTAACTGATGAGTCTTCTTCGCCATGTTCAAGAAGGAAAGATGTGACTGTCCCCTGGATGGGCTAGTAGTGTGATTTCTAGCAGGAAGGAATGTGAGCTTGCTTTGAACTTGGCTTCTCTATCACTAAACATTTTGGGGGAACTGGCAGTTCTATAAGGATCTCTAAGTTGAATCCCTCCTCATGCCTACCACCAGTGACTAAACACATCTGTCCTGTCCTGTAAATTAAGCATCCTACAGCCCATGCTGCTCCCACCCACAGTGCCCGAGCAGGAGCCACCCAGGACTCCCTGCACCAAGAGCCCAAGGACACCTCCAGTGGAGACTGTCTCACCCCCATAAGACCTCATGTCCATTTCTATTGGGGATTTAGCTCTGAAAACTTTGACTGACTCCTACTTGCCAATAAATGGAAGCCCAGAGAATGTCCATCAGTGTCACGGTGAACCTCACTATCCCCAGAAAGAGAAGGGGAAGCCCCGACTGTGACCCCTTTAGAGGAGGTGGTAAGGATCCGCCAGCCTGACGGTACAGAGAGAACCCTCACACCAGGCGACGCTCCCTTCCTAACCCTCTGCTGGAGGTGAGGACCTTTGCGGTAGAGGGGGCCTCTGCTGCCGTCCACCTGCCCCACCCCCCACCTTGCCCCAACATTTTCTCTGCAATACTGCCCTTCCCACGCCAGGCCTCTCAGGGAACAGCCCCGTACCTTCTTCCTCATGATGCCTGTTTCTCCTTTGAGCCGCAGGTTTGACTCCTTTTCATCCCGAAGCTTTTTCTCATACTTGGTTTTGATGTCTTGGATTTCTCGGTCTTCATCTTCTTCAATCTGTTTCTTAGTCTCCTCAAACTCTCGAAGCTGCTGCCTGACATCTTCCTGGGCCTGCTCGGAGAGAGGGAGAGTGTGTGCTCCAGGGAGGAGGGGCATGCGCCACCTTTGTGCTAAGACGGCCTGGGACCATGTGAGCCTACGGGGCCTGTCATGGAGATGGGAGACTGAGTGTTACTATAGAAATGGAAGCCAAGGCCACAGGTCCCTGGACACCACCACATTCTTTCTCCCTGTCCTTCTAGCTCCCCTTCTTTCCCTGCCAGATCAGGCCTCAGGCTCCCTCACTTCGACATTGCCTTACCAACACCCCAAACCCTGTTCTAGGTCTAGTCTTCGCACTGACACCCAGGCTTCCTCTATCTTTCCTCCACTCAGCTTGTGACACTGGCACTTTTATATTTATTTGTGAAGTGACTTGATTATCTCTCCCATTAGATGTAAGTTCCCTGAGGCTAGAAACCCTTCCGTGACTACCAGGGAGCTCCTAGGGCACAACACACTCCAGTGCACAGCGGGCGAGCGGTGAATGCCTGAACGAATGAGCACATCGGTAATTCTGCACTCCGGATCCCTAATCCAGTCGATCTGACCTTTCACCTCCTGCTTAGAGAGTTCTTGAGTCCGTCCACTTCTCGTTATGCCTCCACCACTGCCTACAGCACTGTCATCTGCCACCTGGACCACGGTCTCCACCTCCTAACCAGGCTCCCATGTCCAGTCATGGCTCCCTCCAGTCTGTTCCCTCTCTCTAGTCACAGGGAGCTTTCTAAATCATACACCTGATCATGGCTCCCTCAGCGTGAAAGCCCTCTGCGGCTCGCCCTTGTCCCCGGGATGCAGTCCAGACTGCTGAGCTGGGTCTGCAAGGCTGTGCGTGCTTCAGCAGCAGCTCACCTCTCAGCCTCAGCCATCGCTCCCACCCCAAGCTCTGGCAGGAATAACCTAACTTCGGTTCCCCAAACGTGCGTGTTCCTCAGCTGCTGGGCGTGGCCCACACTGCCCTTGTTTTCAGCCCTCTGCCTGTGACTGTCTCCTGTTCTTCCTTCAGCTCTTGGCTCAACTATCACGTCCTGCTGTTCCCCATCACTTTGTTATACTGTAGTTGCCTGTGTGACAGGTTCATCCACTGGAATGAAAGCTCCTCGATGGCAGGACCACCTCTCTCTGCTCCCCACTGAGAACAGTACAAACAGCACTGGGTGGTACTTGGTGCTGAGTGAGTGAAAGCCTGGAGTGCCCAGATGCTGGAGAACTCATTTGG